>JAQQZS010000038.1:5850549-5864702 GCA_030068045.1 Platyallabes tihoni
CCGCCTCGTGCCCTAAGTCTCCTGGGATAGGCTCCAGGTCCCCGCGACCCTGAATAGAGGATAAAGCGGTATAGAAAGTGAATGAATGAAACAGTTACTCCGTAAAACATTTATTTTAAAGTGGCTTTTATACCACATACAGTAGGTACAGTAAACAGTGAAATTAAACAACATTCCTCCAGGACCAAGGCCACACATAAAACAACACAGAACTTCATGAGACAACACATATCTACAAATTATGCTAAAAGAACCCTAAACTACATAAAGTGCACAAGTGCAAGCATGTGCAAACAGTGCAAGACAGGAAACAAGACAATGTGTTAGACAATGAGATTGGGTAAGGACAGTGCAGCAACAATGAGTGCAAACTTTAAGTCTGAGTAAAAGTGCAAAACAAGATTGCAATATATTAAGAATAAAATAAACATCACATGATGCAGATCACTGAAACAAAATATTTTGATTAAAATTTTTCCAATAAGGAACAACCAAAAATACCAATTTACTTTTTTCCACTGTTTACAGAGACATTCTACCAAAACATGGTGTAAGATATTTCTACCGAAACGACACTGTGTGAATCTAAATAGAATGGATAGATTTTCTACTGAAACATTTTTGAGAGGCCGGGATTAAGACCCTAAGACAAGAACACTTACATGATGAACCCTAAAGTTTTGGAAATAGCCTAATTTCATGTCAGACACGTGGACAAAATTGAGATTTTAACCATTATAATAACAAGGGTAGCTCGGTCAGTTAAGGCTCCAAGGTACTGATCAAAGGGCCAGTGGTTTAAGCCCCAGTTCCACCATGCTCCACCAAGCTGCCACTGTTGGGCCCTTGACCCATAACCCTGTCTGCTCTAGGGGTGCCGTATCACCCAAGCTTCCTAAGCAGAAATGTACATGTGAGAAATAACACTTGGCAGAAAAACAAACTCTGCCAAGTGAGTTTGTGAAGAAACCAGCAAGGAGCAATCAATGGAGCAATCAAAACTCAGAGTTCAACTTTAATGATAAATAAAAATCAGACAAACGTTTCCACATCTCTCAAACAGAAACCGTTAAAACTACTATAAAGTTAGGCATATTCGCTTTTGATTGGAGTGAAGCTAATTTCAGACCCCAAAATTTAAAGAACATCCTGAAACATTAAAAACTAGCAACATGGACTGCATCACAATATTAGGAATCTGTTTTTCCAAGGTATACGTTACATTACATGATTATTACAGGTCTTTAAGCATTTTTATACATTATAAAAGGTACCATTAAAATCAGAGAAACACTAAACTGTGAAGTGCTGCAGATTTCAAAGATGGGGTTTGACTCTTAACACTTTTGTAACAAGCTGTGAGGACTTTTAGGGAGCTCCAAAAAATAAGCACAGTTCCGTTCACAGTTCCCGTTTCTCCTCGTTGTGGCAAATACATGCAGTTGCTTGTCTGTCCAGGTAGGGTCTACAGCCCACATTCACGATAGCATTGAAAAGCAGAGTTACAGCAGATTCACATTCTGGTTCACAAAGAAACAACATGATTAGAAAGTTACAGCAAGAGATTCAGGAATACAGTAATAGTGAACAATTACATTTTCATCAAAGACAGAAACATTCATGGAAGTTCAAAATGAGGGTCATTGGTAACTAATGACTGAATGTCATTGGTGAAGAAATCAAAGTATTTTCACACCAAATCATCAGTATGTGGATGAAGGTGTGAAAACAGCTCTTTGGAAAGCAATCTTTCAGTCAACTAATCTTTAGCACTGAGTCTCTGAATCACACTCTGAAGAATCCCTGTTTTGTAAGACTCTATAGAACTGACTCATTGGAATCACCTATTTGAAACAAACCCTATCAAATCGACTGTTTTCGGAAGCCAATCTTTAGTATTTTTAGCCAATCTTTGGAATAGAAACAGGCACTCAATGATGTCATTAAGTAAAGGGCCTAGACCCTTTAGTATTGACTTGGAAACAGGCAGGACGTTTACCTTGTGCAGTCTGTTCCACTCCTAGTGTGGTCTGTACATTCCTACAGATGGTCTCCAAGCAAGTGTGGAACTGATCATCACAGTCGTTTTTCTCTTTTCCACACGTATCATAGCAGCGGTCATGCTGATTACAGCATTCAGTCATAGATGGAATCCTGATATCAAACTGAAGATGAGAGAAAAGAGGGAAAAAAAATATTTAATTTGCCTGAAGACAGAGTACAGATAAATTTTCTAGAAATAAAATACTGTTTGACAGTGAAATATGGAGTGTACAGGTGAAAAACATTCTGATATGCTCAAATGGACATGGTCTACCACCAAACTCATTATTTGAAATATTTCAGTCGTAATGTAACGCATTATTCTGACCAAACTCCAGGGCAAAGTGTCCGTGTTTTTAAAATCTTATCCAAACCTACATAGAATCCAAACACTGGTGCGCTGCATCTGTCAGGCAGTGAGGGTTTGTAACGAGGTCTGGGATTGGGTTTGTGTACTGTAAAAGAGCAATGCAGACACAACACTATGTCAGTGTCACCATAGTGAGATAAAGAAACAACACCCAAATATCTGGCAATATGATGATCTGCATTTACACCATCATCCAGAATAATATACATTTATCTCACTGTACATGTAAGCAGTTGAAAGTTAAGGGCCATGCTCAAAGACCTAAAAGTGACAGCATGCCAGTGTTTGAACCTGTGACCTGATAAGCAGCAGTCCAGCATCTTATCCTTTGCACTACCCCTGAATTACTAGTGCTTCAGAAAGTTATTTAAAGGGAACCTATTATGCAAAATTCTCTTTTTAGTCAGGGTTAGACATTAAGATGAGTCTCCAGTGTGCATGAACAGACAAAAACCCATGAGACAAAAAGTAGAATAAAAGTGGAAATTTTAAGCCTTTTTTGTTCTAATATTGTTGATCTTACATCTCATGGGCATAAAAAAATTCCAGTATCTCAAAATATTATAATGTTTCCTAAGATCAATGAAAAAAGAAAGAAAGAAAGAAAGAAAGAAAGAAAGCTGAAATGTTCAACTTCTGAAAATGCAGTCTGTTTATCCACTCAATACTTCGTCAAAGCTTCTTTAGCAAGAATTATTACCGTACATCAGCGTGGCATGGCATGGAGACACTTCTGAGGCATTATTAAGGACCGTGTTGTTTTTATAGTAGCCTTCAAATTTTCTATATTGGTGGGGTGGGTGTTTCATCTTCTTCATCACAATAGCCTAGAGATTCTCTATGGAGTTCATGTCAGGTAAGTGGATTGGCCAATCAAGTGCAGTAATATCATGGTCAGCAAACCATTTACTGGGAAATTTGTCACTGTGTGCAGGTGCTAAGTCCTGCTGGAAAAGGAAATGAGCAGACGGAAGCATCAACCACTCTCCTGGTAGACAGCTTTGCTGGCATCCAAAAACAGGACTTTAGGTCACTGAACATCGGTCCAGTTATTTTTCTCCTTAGCCCAGATAAGACACTTCCGATGTTCCCTGCTTCAGGAGTGGCTTGATACTAGAAATACAACAGTTGTACCCCATTTCCTGCAGACGTCTGCATGTGGTAGCTCTTGATGCACTGACTCCAGCCTTACTTCACACCTTTGAAGCTCTCCCAATTTCTTGAACCAGATTTGCTTGACAGTCTTCTTAAGGCTGCAGTCGTCCCTGTTTCGTGTGCACCTTTACCTATCACATTTTTCCCTTCCAGTCAACTTTACATGAATATGCTTCAATACAGCACTTGATGAGCAATGACCTTCTGTGGCCTACCCTCCTTGTGTGTCAAGTCAGCAGCCTTCCCCATGCATGTATTGGACTAGACTGAGACATGCGCAATATTTAAATTATATGAATAGCAATTTACTCAAACTTGACATTAAATATTTTTAAAGATATTTTTGAGAAACTGGATAATAGATTTTTACAATCATCAAAATGTTAATTTTTTTTATGAAATCAAAAAATATTTTTTTCCTCCTCTATATTCTGCTTTTAAGATGCACTGGACAGTTCATACATTATTGCTCTTTTTGGTAATTTGCATTTGTTGTACTCATTGTGATGATTTAAAAATGTTGACCAGTGTTTATTCTTTACTGAGGAATCATTTTAATTAAATTTCACTGCATGACTAAAGAGAAAGTACTCTCCTATCCAAGTTGACTCCATCACAAACAACCCATGACCGTCACTGAGCCGGTTTTCTGACATAGTCCAAGTAGTGTGAGCTTGTAGAAATGTAAAAATAACTTTATTTACAGTGTAATCTACTTCTACAAACATCTGTGTAGAATTATTCATTTTAAAATGCTAAAAGTAATATGTTTAAAACATTTAAGATAGTTTCTGAATAATTTTTAGACCAAATGTTGGTGAGCTGCTGATGGAAAGTGAAAGTAAATTCTTTACTGTACACAGAAAAATTTAAACACGTCTCAGGTTAATTAGTCTGCTAGTGTTAGGCTTTACTATATTTATTTATTTGCTGTGTAAAGGTGTTACTTACCACCATCAGAGCATTTATACCTGCACAGTCCATCAGATCCTGAGCTTAAATCCAGAGCTGGTTTGATGTATTTGGAGTATTTATATGACGTGTAATAAGTGTGTAACTTCTGGACTCCATCCTTGATGTTACTTAAAGTCTTTGTCCAGTCAGATGTCTTGTATTCAGGTTCCTCCGCTGCTGCACTGGACAGAAATGTTGCCAGAAGCAGGAGTGCCGAGACACTGAGCTGCTTCATATCTACTCTCCTTCCACTTCACTTCCTATATCAGCTTTAACCTGTTCCTGTTTCAACATGCAACACCAACACACAAACACAACAGCCAATCACAGCACAGCACAGAATAGCAGTCAATCCCCATACAATACCCTGCAGCATAATTTCACGTCATGGGTGTAAAACAATTCCCTCATTTGTGTTTTCAAGTTCTCCCAGTGTTTGGTGGGTTTATTCCGGGTACTCCGGTTTCCTCCCACAGTCCAAAGACAAGCAGATTAGGCTAACTGGCATTCCCAAAGTGCCCATAGTGTGTAAATGAGTGTGTGACTGTGATGGATTGGCATAAACAATGGTACAAACAATGATTAAGTGAGCGGGTGTAAAACAGGACTATAAATGAAATACAGCCAAGAAACAGGATTTAAATTATTTTATTTGAGGTAAAAAAGAATTCCTCATACACCATGATTGCATCAGGAAAAAATCTTCTACATCATTAATTAATAAATAAAGTGCAGTTCAGCAGTGTTGCTTATTAACAATAATTCATTCGTATGCATGATGGTGTTATTTAGTATCTAAAGTAATGAAACCAAACATACGTTTAGGGTGTTTTTACACTTGACAGGTTTGATTAAAATGAACTAAAGAACAAGTGTGAACGCTGCCATCTGAACCTCAGTGCACACGAAGCCAGCAAAGCGAGACAGCTGGAAAAGGTGGGTCCATGGACCAAAGATTTGCAAACTAACCGAGTCTGCTTTGCTAGCATTATCTGATATCATAGAATTATCAAATAATGATGACTTAACTGAGATCTTAGAGGAAGTAGAGGATGCAGTGTTTGGACGAGTAGAGGGTGAGAAAACGTCCTAGCTACTTACACACGTTACTTATAGCATGGCACTTAATGAGTTTTGAAAGCTGCCAAGATTAAAGAAATAAAAGAAAAGAAATTCCTAACGTCAGTAATTAATTTAACAATGGAAAATGTTACATTTAGCAAGTCTCCTAAGATATTCACTTACAGTATATAGACAGTAGACAAGAGCACAAATGATACTATAGCAAGGCTGTGTTCAATAACCAGAGCACTTGCGCAATGTTCGACATATGATTTTTCTGTGGGAGACAGTTGCCACTGGTGGCTGTCTGGATCAAAGCTAGCCACAAAATAAAAACATTGTGCACGTTGGCGAGTGTTTTATTTGTCTTCTGAAGCCATGCTTGTGTTGAGGTTAATGTACAACGTTAAATTTTATAAACTCTTCATGAGTTTTCAGCTGGTAAAGACACCACCAATCCATATACTGTACCGTCTGTTGTCTCTCTTTTGGTCTGATGTTGAATTTGCCAGCATGAACGCTAAGCAAACCAGGACTATCAGGGAACCAACACTAATGTTTCAATTTATGCTTTGGTCTGAACTAAGAGAACCAAACTACAAATGTGAAGACACCCTTAAATACCGAGCAATTTAATATGTGAATAAATAACAATAATTCACATGATAATATTTATGTCATAGCACTGGAGAGTTTTGAGTAAAATGTTTGACGGGGCGGGACTAAGAGTCCAACATTTAAGAGATAGTGTCATTTTTTTCCAACATTAGAGAGAACAGGATGCAGAACTAAAAGAGAAGAGGGGTGGGGCTAAGAGCTTAACTTTAGACAATACGGGAGGATAGTAACAAAAAGATTAAGGTAAATAAAATGTGCAAATGATGACAAACATTCCATCAGAGGAGGAAAAAAATACATATTTAAAGTTACACATTCTGAGATTTCACTCTATGTCTAAAAATTTCACGTTACCTCCATAATGCACAGAACAAACACAACACAGAACAAGTGCAAAGGCAGTCTTTCTGTCCTCCCTGAGACATGTCAAGGACTTCTTTGAAAAAAGGTGAAAGGTGACTTTGAAATTTTAAAAGCTGGTCTAATGTGGCATGATTTTGGGTCTTTAGAAAAATGACAGACTTAAAGAAAATTCCAGTGAATAATGTTTTCATAATGAGGATTGGTCAGGGTTTGGGATGAAGTCTCATTTTCTCAGACACTAAAACTGTGTTTAGATATTTTTTAATCAGATTGCAGTATCAGTACGTTTTAGCACCCTCTGCTGTCTGTAAAGAGAGGTGCAACTTTTATACACTTAACCTGAAAAATGCTCACTTCTGTCTCTTCGGACACAAACTATTGAAACGAACACAATTATTATAACTATTCCACAAACGCCCCATGAATTATTATGCAAAGTAAAAAGTCTCAGCCACAGCTCTGAGTTTGTTTGGGGAAAAAGGAAATTTCAGGGCTGAAAAAATGTACGCTTAAAAACAAGCAAGGTGCTCTGTATAGCAATATCAGAACCGCGATTATTCCAAAGGACCGTTTATATGATTTGATTATTGAAGGTTTATAAACACTCAAACATTATGACACTCAGAACAGCACCTTTAAAATCAGACAAATGTTAAACTTCACACACTTCCAGGGCAGTCTTGACTCTTCATACTCTCCTCAATGGCATCAGGATTTTTGGAGCCTAAACACGGCTGATCACAGGTCAGTTTTCTCCTCGTAACGGCAGATACATGCAGCTCTCTGGCTGTCCAGGTAGGGTTTACAGCCCAGGTGCATGACGGCATCGAAGAGCAGTGTCACTGCAGATTCACACGCTGATTCACACAGAAACAACAGGATGGAAAAGTCAGTGATGCTGTAGCTTTATGAGATCAGTCATGCAGGTGACAAATGAAGACAATAATGGCTTTATGTAATTGTGCGTGTTGATTTTATAACAATTTACTGAAGCGGAAGCGGGACCCACTACATGGATCAATTACAGGTTGTACATAAATCTATCTGGAATCAACTTTCTGGAGCCAACACTCTTTGGAAATTACTTTCTCCTTTGTCTTATGTACTATTCGCACAGGATTAGTATTACCTGGGGATCTTATGTGATTTAGGAATCAAGGTTGATTTTTTTATGAAGTAACGGCATTTTGCATTAAAATTTTAGAGTAGCATGTATTCGCTTTGCGTGGGCCGATTGCATGAAACAAAGCCCATGTGTTACCAAGCTCGGCCAAATGCACCCATGAAAACCCTATTAAAATTTGTTTAGGAGGTTTTTTTTTAACGTGATGCATGCACAAACAGACAAAAATTCCAAACAAAACATTTTGATGTGTTCTATTACTCATCTTACTCTTCAGAGTAGACACTTAAATTAACTTGATTCAGAGTCTCTTTGGAAATATGAAAGTAAACTCTTAAACGGACTCACTTTTAGGAAATAAGTCTCTCTGAAACTGGCTCTTAAATCTTTGGGACTGACTCATTTTGGAACAGACTTTTAAGAGCCTCACAGTAATTACGTAGTCACATTTGTTACTTGCCTAGTGTGGGAAAATGTTTCATCAGTCCTTTGACCATAAAACACAAGAGCGTACCAAGTCTATAGAGCCTGGAAACAGAAGGACATTTACCTTGTACACTCTGGTCCATTCCCAGTGTGATCTGTACATTCCTGCATATGGTCTCCAAGCAAGCGTGGAACCGATCATCACAGTCATGTTTCTCTTCTCCACACGTATCATAGCAGCGGTCATGCTGATTACAGCATTTAGTCATAGACGGAATCCCGATATCGAACTGAAGATGAGAGAAATAAGGAAGATGGGATTCTGCTATTATTATGGGCTTGCGCTCTTGCATGGAAATAATTAACATATGACCCTAAGTGGAGCAGAGTTACTGTTACCATCCTGGCGTTGATTATTTTGCTATCACATTGTGTTCCAATGAGTGTTTTTATTAATCAAAAGACATCTGCAGATTACTTACCTTACTGAACAACCCGTTCTACACTTTATGTTTAGTAGCATTTAATGTTATGGGACACATCAAGTTAGTTAATTCCAGCTGTAACTTTCAACACAGCAGCTATAAACAGTCTCGCCTTCATGAGCTGTTGTATAGAAATCATCACAGATTTGAATGAAGGCATTAATATACAGTAAGCCCCAGCACTACTGTCATTGCTGATATTGAAGGACCTGATATAGAAAGATCAACACCTTCTGACCAATCAAAAAAAAATAATAAAAAAAAACCTGACTTAATGATGTAATGAAAATCCAAACCTACATGAAATCCAAACAGAGGAGAGCCACATCCGTTGGGCGGCGCGTGTTTGTAATGAGGTCTGGGAATGGGTTTGTATCCTGTGAAAGAGGAATGCAGATAACTCTGATAACAGATAAACACAGCTGTACGACAGTGTCAGATGTGTAATGAGACAAGTGAGCTGTTGTCTGCTCAATGCTGAACTAAGGAATGAAGGAGACTAGAAGGTGCCAATACTTTCTAACTAATTGTACATGTGCAAAATGCCCTGTATGTCAGACGATAAACCTTTCATTGACTTTATATAAATGTACACACATACACACCATCAGAGCATTTAAACTGACACAGTCCATCAGATCCCCCTATTAAATCCAAAGCATAGTTCAGGAAGGTGTCTATCTTGTGAATTCCATTGCGGATGGTTTTTAAAGTCTTCCTCCAGTCCGGGGTCTCGGGTTCGAGCTCCTCCAGTCGCGAACTGGACAGAAACGTGCCACAGAGCAGGAGCAGGACAGCTGGTGCCACACTGAGCTGCTGCATTCTCCTCTCACGCTCACTCCCTTTATTCCGATTATCCGGGATTAATTAGAAACCGTGTGATGCGTTAACTAAAGATGAGAGATGCACGGCGTGAGTCATCTTTACTCCACATGAGCGCACGAGTAGCCAAAGTCCGACTGCCACTAGTGACAAACCGAGGCAGTCCATCCACTTCCGGGTCTCGTTCAGAAAACGAACCTGATCTGTCGCGTTCCGATGACGCCATTGTGTTCTATTTTTATTAACTGTACAAGCGCGCGATCTTGATTAGATTTTCCAATTTAAAAAAATATGGCTAACGGCGATTGAATCCTTTAAGTGTACCGACTCAAAGATTCATTTCGTTCGAATCTTCTAAATGTGCCGAATGAAAGATTCATTTAATTTATCGCGCTTTGCAAAATGTGCGCGCAGAAAATGATCGATTCATGGACATGTCTCATGATGGGCGTGGCTAAAATGATATAAAGTTCCCTGAACGCCATGCATGGGGTAACAAGCACTGTGGCCTCGCACCACCAGAGTCTGGGTTCGATTCCCGCCTCTGGTCTGTGTATGGAGTTAGTGGGAAGAAACCCACCAAGCACGGGGAGAACATGCAAACCCCATGCACATAGATCCCGAGGTGGAAATCGAACCCGGCACTGGAGATGCAAAGCAACAATGCGAACCACTAATCCACCGTGCTGCGTTTTTCCAGTCCAGTCTTTCTTCTGGCCTCCTCCATTGATCTTGGCTCAATACATTTTGGTTTGAGGCAAAATCATGACTATGAGATGATAATTAGAATCTCACCTTTTATTCCCTGCTGTGTTAAACATCTTAGAGCATGGCACCTTTAGTTTGAACCCACCTATTTTTTTAATGATCAAAAATATTGGAACACATGGCTGATGTGTATTTCTTGTTTCCCCGGGTAAGCAGGTGTTAGACTCCTGTTTTGGTTCCTGGGTGTCTCCTATGAAGACTGCATCTGTTGTTTAAAGAGGATAGATCAGAATGATTACCAGATAGTTGTCCCCCCCCCCCCCCATGTTAAAATGACCAAATATACAACAGAAATAAACATGTTTACACCCTATATTTGCACCTCAGGGTCCAGGTTTGATTCCTGCCTCTTTAAGTGCATGGAGTTGGTGGATGCTTTGTGGGTTTCCTTCCACAATCCAAAGACCTGCAGATAGGGCTAATTGACATTCCCAACTTGCCCGTAGTGTGCAATGGATTGGCACACTGTCCAGGGTGTAACCTGCCTTGTGCCCTAAGTCACCTGGGATAGGCTCCACGGCTCCTGCCATCCTGTATACAGGATGAAGAGGTATAGATGATGAGTCACTGGTACAAAATCAGTTTTGGTCTCCATAGAGATAAGATTTCCTATTCTTGACAACTGTACAGTGGTAAATTTTATCCAACTAATCAGTTAAAATTATATTAAGCCATAAAATAATGCATAATTAATAGGATCGTGGCATCACAGGTTCAAACCACTGGCTATCTGCTATGACACAAAAGCTCGGAAGTTTGTATCGAGCAGAAGAGGGTGTGTCCAAATGAAGCCTTATGAATGAAGACTTTGACGCGCGTCGGTTCCCTGAGATTCCAACTCGTGACCAACTCGTTTGGCGCTTAAATAAATTTTCAAAGATTCAGAGATGTTGATTATGTGCATAAACATTTTCTTGAACAGTGCAGCTGCATGTACATATTAATTGTGCTGCTTGTGATGTTATGATCTAGTTGCTGCACAAAATTTGTCCACTATATGGCAGTACAATGAGCCCTTGAATGAAGCTTCATGAAATTAACCTTTTGGTGAAACTATTAGCTGGGAAACCTCAACACCAAAATGAGGCTTCATCTGGCCATCACTAGTGTAGGGTATGGATGATGGAGTTCAATCAAATGCAAAGTAACGTTAGCATAGAAATTAATAATAGTCACCGCAGCAATCTGGGTAAGCTAAAGCTAAACTAGTTAACTGATGGTAACTGAGGTGAGGAGGTGTATTCCAACCAACAGCCAGCCTCTGTTTATTCCATCAATTTATGCATTAACCAGGGTTTAGGTGGCGGCTACAACCAGAGCTCCCATAGCTGAGCTTCAAAACCGCTCTTCAGAAAACCTGTGGGTGGCGCCACAGAGGGTTTGGCACCAGCTCTTTTTTTTTTTAAAACAGTATCATATGAACGCACTACAAAAGTTCAGGCCTCAGAGACAGTGAATCAAGAACTCTATCCAGTCAGTCAGTAATAATTTAAACTTTATTCAAATGATTAGCCGAGCAATGAAGAAATATTCTGACATAAATATCTTCAAACATTCAGAAATAAAATGTACAGCAACGTGAATTAAAATGGCTCGTTGGTCCATCCAGCAGAACCGCGACCTCGGGGGGGACGACTCTCAGCTCAACCCGTTTCCTGCCGGTACCGTTCATGTTTATGTTCATGGAGCTTCAGCGTGGACTAGCGAAGTAGCTAACGGTGTTTTCCTCAGGTTTACTACAACTCACTATAGCTTATGCTGCTTCTAAGTATTGTGGGAGATGAGCTGCACCACCCTGGTGAGCTTCAGGAGTCTTTAGAGAGTCTAACATGGGTCAGGAGCGTGAAGGAAGGAAGAGGTGGGAGAGAGGAGGAATGTTAGGGGTTCCGTCCTTCATCTTTCAGCGTGTTAGAATTCTTCAGAGGTAAAATGGCGTGAGGATTTCAGCCATAAGCAGCAGGGAGTCGTGATGATGATGATGATGATGATAACAGTTTAAAAGTAAAAGATCTCTCACAGTACATTAGGCATACATTTTTTAGTATGTTTTTTTCTCTCCTAACATCCTGATATCTTTCCTTAAAAAACATTTACATTTGTGACATATAGATATAGAATCTGTCGTATCTATGTGCTAAGAGTCCATGCTGAGCGAGGCTCAGCCGCCGCGAAACAACTCGTTTAGTCTGTCCAGCTCTTTACAGTTGTCCATGGTCATGAGCTCGGCCTTCCTGCGCAGACGATCGTCTCGGTATACTTTAGCAGCGTACAGAAGATCTGTTTCTGAAACACACACACAAACAATCAGATCAAAGTTTTCTTAGCTAAATTAAAAAAAACGGCTGTTACATTCTGCATGAATGATTTCCTAGTACAGGAGCGCTGACTGGTGTCCGGGTTTATATTAAAGCATTATTTGTTTCTATAGGAACAGCCCGTTCACAGAAACCATCCAGAAAACATGTGTGATCCTTGATAAGTAAGGAAACATACTTGTCTGTCGCTCCTTCCAGCAGTTGTTGCGCACATTAGACACGTAATCCTCCTCCACGCTCTTCTCGATCTTCTGCAGCGCCGAGCCCTTATACTCCGATTTGAAGTCTCGTGTGACGTAATAGTCCACGTGCAGGTTCTCAGTCTGTCTCTTCACCGTCTGACCTGTTGAGCTGTGTGCACGCACACACACACACACCCTGTAAATAATCCATGCTGAACAGCTTTCAGCTCACCTTAAAGCACACAAGCCCAGCAAGCAACTAGCTGGACATGAACAATGACGGCACACATTAAAATTATGCTATGAGCTGGTATGGGTTCTTCACCAAGTAACATTCTCCTAGACAATACAATCTGTGAGCTTCCATAAGACTAATGAACGAAAGTTAATGAAACTAGGAAACCCTGTCAGCTTGCTCCACTCTATCCCAAATAAACTATGTAAAAACTCGCATCCACTTCACAGCTTTAAACAAATCTCAAACATGACTTACGGGGAAGTAAGGAGAGTAGGGGAAAAAAAAACCCCTGTGTTTTCAGGGTGATAACAGCCGGTCCTTGACTCGATATTCTACCTCTACCAGCACCTAGCAGTTTATGCCTTTCATATAATTATATATAGATTCTTTTCATATACATAATTATATGAATTATAGCAGTGGTCCCCAACCACCGGGCCACGGACCAATACCGGGCTGTGGATGATTTGGTATTTTTAATTAAAAAATAAAAAATATATATTTGATTTTATTTCCATTTTATTGACTATCAGAGTCTGCAGAGTGTTTTATCATATCGTCTCCCATTCAGTTCCGTCTGCACATCGAAACATGTGATTCACATGATCTAAGCGCGTTCTGTATAATAAATGCAGCCTTAAAAGTGTTTGAGACAACTTTAACTTTCTGGTTTAAAATCAAGGCAGAATATCCTGAAATCAGCAGCACTAAAAACCCTGCTTCCATTTTCAACAACCTATCTTTGTGAGACGGTGTTGTCTGCAGTGACAGCATCGAAAGTGAAATAATAGAGCAGACTGGACATGAGAAATTCACTCCTAGATGTGAACATCTCATTACATGGAAACAAGCTCCTGGTTCACAATAATTCTGCGTTATGGTATGTTGTACATATTATGCACTTCATTATGCTTTGTTACGAATGCGTGATGGCCGCTAAGGTCTTGCACAAAACCGCGGTGCAAAAAAACGGTAGAGACCACTAAATGCTGGGATGCTGTTCATGATAGCCATGATAGAGATAATAAAGGAAGAGAAAACGAACGTACGGTCTGGAGTAGAGGCTGTACGGAGGAGTGGAAACCATCAGCTGACTGAGAACAGACACCAGGATCAACACCACGATCGGCATCAGCTGGATAAACATGGAGAAGCCTCCCTGAGAGAGAGAGAGAGAGAGAGAGAGAGAGGGAGAACGATAAGGAGGGAGGGAGACAGAGACAGACAGA
>JAQQZS010000038.1:5920449-5943269 GCA_030068045.1 Platyallabes tihoni
CCTCACCACACTATACACACATACACACACACACACACCTCACCACACTATACACACCTCACCACACTATACACACATACACACACACACACACCACATATACACAGAGGCCAGAATTCAGCCTCTCTGTGAGATTTTGCTTGCTGACAGATTTCAGGACGGACACACACACACACACACACACACACACACACACACACACACACTGCCACCACATCAGGCCTGTAATTAAGTTAATGCACAGATCTGATGCTAATTAGCCTGCAGAGCTTTTTCCACTTTGGCTGAAGTGTGGTCTTAAAACACATCTCATGTCTTACCGGCTAATGTCACTCTATTTCACACACACAGACACACACACACGCACGCACGCATGCACACACACACACACACACACACACATCAACCAAACCTCACACAAGAGGACAAGCCGAGTCCTTATCTTTTCCCTTAGACTCGTGGGACTTGCGAGTGTTTATTATTATTATGACTCTCTTCATAATTCCCTGTGAGTTCGTTAATAATCAGCCGTACTTAATTAGCAGGCTAATAATGGAAACGCTTCTCTGTGGAATTCTGCACTTCTCCAAACGAGCTATGGCACCACAAGTGTCTTTTATTTTTCACTTTAAATAATGACCTGATAACAGATTCGCTAGCATTTAATAATGTCATGAATACTTCACACAGGTCCCCTGTCATCACCTAAATACTAAGATATAAATTAGCATGACTTACCTAGGGGCCTGAACTTTTCAACTGTACCTATGGCGCATCTCCAACACCTCATGGCTTGCAATGGTCAGGATGCTACGATCTCTCTTGAACCCTGGACAAGACTAGCTACATGTCTATGTTTTGGTTCATTGTTCCTTTCTGTCCTGCAGCTTACCTGGATCTTTCTGGTGTGGATTCCTTCTCATGAACATTTAAATCAAGACGGCGCAGAATTCCATCTCAGCCACCTACCTAGGGCTGCGTCTCAAATCTTTTCATCTTTTATATGAAATGCAGGTGAAAATAAAGTGATCTAGCGCTCTATGGAGTACCCTGCATGTTCATTAGTAATGTAAGCACTCAGACTGTTAGCTAGCGCTGTGTCCATCAATCTGTTAGCTAGCGCTGCATCCCTCATTGTCCCCCGACAATTATATCAACAAATCGTAAAAATTCAGCATAGGTTTGGAATTTATGATCCATTATGAAGAAGGACGAACCACCTACGGAGTCCAGAAGAACCACAACGATACACTTACGAATAACTTATAAGGTTCCTCATTTAATACATTTCAAAATCATGAGCATGCCCCAGACATATTTTGATACCTAGGGTTTTTTTTTTCCTGCACCACGATGCACCGTGCCGAGCTCTTACAAACTTACAGAAGTGAGAAAAGGACACAAATCCTGTACTTGAGTAAAATCAGAGATTCCCTAGGGAAAATATTACTCAACTAAAAGTCCTCTATTGAGTAAAAGTACAAAAGATCTCTAGTCAATTTACTTAAGTATCCGAAGTGCAGGGCTTATTGCTTAGTAGCCTTTTTCCATGATAAAAATTGTGTCTCAAAGGTTATACATATATAACTACTCATAGCCTACTGATGCATGTTGTACGTTTATTATACTCCCCTGGCAGCTTATTTATTTATTATTATTATTATTTTATTTATTATTACTATTATTATTATTATTTTGGATTTTTTTTCTTGATTTTCTCCCTAATTTAGCCGTGTCCAATTCCTCCCCGTCACTAGGGGGCTCCCACATTAAGGCTACAACTGCAACTCAGTCGGGAGGGCCGAAGACGATCACGTGTTTTTTCCTCCGAACCACGTGACGCCAGCCGACCGCATCTTTTCGAACTGCTCGCTCATGCACCGTTGGGGGCGGCGTAACATACTCGGAGGACAGCGCTATCCACTCCTTCTGCTTGCGTGAGCTCACAGACGCCCCTGATTGGCTGTAGAGCCGTGATTAATGTGAGAGCACGAAGTACCTTTCATCCCTCCCCTCTGAGAGAGCTCGGCCAATCAGCTCTCTCTAGACCTCCGGCTGCGAGAGGTTACAGCATCACCCGGGAATTGAACTCGCGATCTCCGGATGATAGGGCGAGCACTTTACCACTTTTTTTGTTTTGTTTATTAGTTTTTTTAGGTACTGTGTTAAATATGTAGTTATGTTTTCAATCTGTTGGTTGTTAATAATGTAAAATTTATAAATATAATAAAAAATCTACTCAAACAAAGTATAGATATGTGAATTATGTATTTAAGTACAGTAACAAAGTAAATATACTCAGTCTCCTCCCACATCTGATAACGCCCTTTGGTATTCTACAGTCTTGAGAATGAACTGGTTCAGGATCAGATTGAGGAACGTGTGAAAACTCCCTTAGACGCTAAACCGACATTCTGGAACAGTTCTGTTGTCCAGAAGCCGCTCCATGTTCAGGTTGTTACACTCACTTGAGGTGACCAGGTGTTTTTTCAGAAGTGCCTAAGATGAAGTTCTGAGATGGAGTTCATCTCCATCATGTACACACACACACACACACACACACACACACACACACACAGTCTTATTTATTTATTTATTTTATATGATGCTCGCGTAGTTACCCATGCACAACATATTGAAACCACGAGACACTAAATTGAGGTGATGAAATTGCAACGCGCGCGTGTGTGTGTGAGGTGTGGAAGATTTTATCAAACTTTAAATATTTGATTCCTTGAATAAATAAAATAATGTTTCACTCATCTGCTGCACTTACAGACAATATTTATGTTCATTTTATCCATAAATCATCCTGTGTTCCTCGAGTGCTCTTTCTGCAGGAAAACCTTCTGATACTGGATTCTGCTTAGAACCTGAGGAAGGTTCTTCGAGTGGAACAGAATGAAGAAAAGTGAAGAGTTATAACAGAAGGTGGTGCTGCTTTATCTCCACATCTTGTGTTCATTAATACTGGTCGTCAAGCAGATATGTTAGAGAAGACACACACACACACACACACACACACACACACTGAGGACACATGATGGCTTCTTTGGACTTGGCCGTAGAGAACTTTTTGGCTTGGAGGCCTTCTGATTCATCAAATAACTCTGAGTGTGTGTGTGTGTGTATGAGGGAATGGGGTGCTGCTACTGCTGCTGCTGGGAGGTGCATTGTGGGTATCGCTGTCTTTTGATGCACTGCAGTTCCTGTCTGTGGACTCCTGACATGTGCACCTTGCCATCAATAATTGAGGCTGAACTCACTGTCGGAGCCCAGAAAGAACGACTAAAACTCTCTCTCTCTCTCTCTCTCTCTCCTTCTTCTCTCTCCATCACTCTTTCAGCCTTTCCATCTCTTCCCATTTCTCTTTCTTCTCCTGCTAGACCACTGTGAGTCCTTGACGATGTACAATCTTCGAGAGAAGTTCGCGCCTCTTCACCACTTTACTCTGTTGTTTTGACACACACACACGCACACACACGCACACACACACACACAGTCAGGGAGGGCAGATAATGTGTGTATTGTTTGGTATTGATTAATAAGTCCAGCTCGCTTATTAAAAATGGATGGAGGTTTAAAAGAAGAGGTTAAGCCAGCCAGGGTGTTTTTTTTCTTCGATCTGCGTTTAATTGAAATAAACAAAGACAGCTTGGCTCCGGGAGCGAGAGACAGAGAGCAGGAGTGAGAGAGAGAGACAGAGAAAGAGAGAGAAAGAGAGAAAACGTGTGGCGTAGGAGAGCCCAGCAGTGTCACCGCTAACGCTAATGCTGTTAGCATCATCCAAACTCCATCTAACAGCCTAACAGGCACGTCTTACTTTAGAGGCCACTCCAGATCAATAACGTCAATAATGCTGCTTTTTTTCCCCAAACCAAAAATCTGTGCGTGCGTTTGTGTGTGTGCATGTGTGTGTGTGTGTGTGTGTGTGTATGAGAGAGAGACGAGAGAGAGAGAAATATAGTTTGAGAAGTAAATACTATGAAGTTTTCCTCTCGTTCTCCCTCACACTCGCATCATTATCGTCTGCAGCTGATACACACGCCGGGTTGCCAGATTGAACTCTGATATGAGAAACGGATCCACAGGAATCAGCTGGGAATTAAACTGGGAAAGTGAGTGAAATGAAAACTGTGGCCCCCGGAGCAGAAACACGGCGTCTCTCGATGAGTGAACCCTGATCCCGTGCTCCACCATTCCTTCCTTTCATATATATATGCTATTTATCTGAACTGTTTTTGGATTTCTTCTGAACTCATTGTTTAAGTTTCACATCCATGTTATTACTGGGACTGAAAAGATTCACTAAATCAGCGATCTCAGGATCGTCCTGTGGGTAATTATTAAATTTTTTTATTTACATCATGGAAATCGAAAGTGTAGAAAATTGTACATGTATTTATCTATACAATTATTCTGTTTAAAATTTTAGTTGTTAGGCTTATTAACTCACTAGGATTATTTCAATTTGGCTGAATGGGGAATGGAATGAATCTTAAATAAATCAAATAAAACCTGAATAATAAATAATATAAGTAAAAGTATAAATAAAATAGATAAATACCTGACATTGAGTGATATCAGATTTATTTTAAACAAGCTGAAAGCACATACTCACCTCATATTATTTTATTTAAACACTACTAAGCTTTAAAATCAAAATGTCAAATAATTTGAAGTTCAGCATTCAAAAAAAAATTAAATATTAAAGATTTTAACAATTAGAGTTAAAACTGCAAACCTCAACAATAAATTTAAATTGAAAGAAAATCTAATTATATATATAAAAGTACATCATGTACAAACACATTCAATGTCACTTAGGAGTCAGGGCATTAAGTGAGGTGGCTGTGGACAGGGTGCCATTAATGTCACAAGCACACACAGTTACTCGCACACACACACACACACACACACACACACACACACACACACACACACACACACACACTATGGGCAATTTGGAAACCCCAGTTAACCTAATCTGCATGTCTTTGGACTCACCAAGCACGGGGAGACCCTTGACCCTGGAGGTGCGAGGCCACATGTTTAAATCCTTTAAAAACGTATTGATTATTATTTATTATTTTAACAGAACAATTCACAACTCTTTAAACTTTTTTTTGGACAAACTTTATAATTTGTGAATTTAAATACTGAATAATCAACTAAATAATGTATATTGTATATAACCATGAATAGAATAAAATCAAATCATAAAAGACATCTCCTTATACAGAATATAAAACCAACCAACAAACAAACAAACAAACAAACAAACAAGCAAAAAATTTGACATAAATGTTAGCAATTCAAATAATAATAATAATAATAAAACCATAAATAATAATAATTATAATAATAATAATGAGTAGATATACATTTTAATTTGATGCCATGCAATAGAGGGCTTATATAGCTTCCTAAATATTAAAATATATATAAGACATTAATACAGGCATCTGCAATATTTTAAAATCCATTTTTAATAAAGAGTATTTTTCTGCTCTTATTTTCTGTCGTGTTTTAATCTATTCTCATCTTATTCTCCAGGCTGAGATTGTTTGACGGTTATTGGATCCCTGACTGTAAAAATGTTTAAGAGATCCCAGACAACAAAAAACACTACTTATAGTATTTACTCACAGATAAATTCAATTAAAATAATAAACTGATTAAAAATAACGAAGACCTGAATTTGTTAATGAAGTAATATTTAGTATCATTAATACTGAGTGAGGCTGGGTGCCAATATTTAGTCCAGTTCAGCCTCAGTGAGCACACAGTTAGTACTGCTGCTTTATATGGTGTGTTGAGCATCATTGATGGTTTATGATGTAAATGAGGAATTTTTGTTCTGGAGGTTATTATAATAAGGAGTAATGATCTGGATTATTAATGTTGGATTATTTATTATTTTGATGATTTTGATCTTTAGTCTTCCGCACAGATTGTTTACGTGGTTTAATTTGTAATAAACGAGGCCCCGGCCTCGGCAGATTTATTCCCTGCACAAATAAGTCGGCGCTGGAGCAAATCATTCCGCTTCATTTTCTTTAGGTTTATGTTTTAATGGCGGCAGTTCCATGTGGAGTTACCGCTTTATTAGGTATAGAACTGTAATAAAGCAGCGGCTTGTAAATGTGTAAAAGTGTATGTGTGTCTGTGTGTGTGTGTGTGTGTGTTTACCTGCAGCACAAACAATATGGATTATCTAATTCTGTAACTTAATGTTAAATATTTTATTATGAACATGACTAAAAAGGGGTTCATACTGTTTATTTTGGCAAAATTAAGAATTCACAAGGCTGTAAGGGTTCTAGAGTGAGGCATCACTGATAAGGTGTCTTGTGAAGAACAGGAGGATAATGTTGAGGAAAGGGAAAAGAAAAAGGAGAGGAGGAAAGAAAGAATAGGCACGAGAAAAACAGAGAGTTTCTCATTGAGGAAGGAAGGAGAGTGCAATAAAGGAGGAGAAGCAGAATAATTAGAAGTAAAGTGGACAAGAGGGAAAAATAGGAAAAGAGAGAAGCGAAAAGGAAAAGAAGGATGAAGATGATGAAAAGAACAGAGAGAGTGGGAAATGTAAAGAATGTATGAAGAAAAGAAGAGAGCATAGGTGGGACAAGACAGAGACAAAGAAAAGAGATATAGAAAGTGTATCTTAAAATTTCAACAAGTTCAGATCTTACAGTTGAATTAAATCTCAGGAAATTCAAGTATAAAAAAATTAAAATAGATATACCCTGTCCAGGGTGTACCCTGCCTTGTGCCCGAAAGTTTCCTGGGATAGGCTCCAGGTCCCCCGCAACCCTGATCAAGGATGAAGCGGTATAGAAGATGAATGAATGAATAAATAAAATCAAATCAAATATTTCTGTGTACAAATTATTTTTATTGATTCTAATCATAAACAATTTAATCTTAACAAAACTAAATCAAAAAAATAAATATCCATATCTTTACCAAAATAAAATATTAAATGTTTTAGCTTGGAAAAAAAAACATTTACTAAAATTTCGAATGCTTAAAATGTAACATCCACATGTAAAGAAAATTTTAATCTGAAAAGTTTCAAGTTGTTAAAAAATATATTAAGTTTAAGTCCTAAGAAAATATCTACAATATTAATCTGTAATAATGAGTGAACTGCAGTGTGAGCATTTAGGTTACGTCAGGCTACACTAATGTCTTTGTATCTTATTTATTATTTTTTTTTTACATTTTATTTGCATCCATTCTATACTTGTGTGATTAGGATTGAGGCTTCAGATTTTTCAGAGCATGAGCTGTAATTTTGAAAATGAAATGCATTAAATTCACAAGCAGACAACACTGACAGCTTTCTAAAAACTGTTTAAGCTGTGAAAATGAGTAAAAACACATACACACACACACACACACACACACCTCTGGGAAATAAATAACACTGTGTGTGTGTGTGTGTGTGTGTGTGTGTGTGTGTGTAGCTCCTCTGTGATTACGTCATGGTGTATGAACACAGAGGAACGACAAAAGGAAAAAAACAACGCCGCTGGAGTTAGTCATGAAACAGTGTTAAAGCAGTGTGTGTGTGTGTGTGTGTGTGTGTGTGTGTGTGTGTATTAAAGCAGTGTGTGTTTAGGTGTCAGCATTGAAGTGATTTCAGCGTGGCCCGCGGCTCCGGTCTCGGCTCTTCTTTAACGCAATCCCACAATGCTCTGCTGCGCCCTGCGGCTTGCTTGATGTGGAGACACGGATCAATAGTGTGATGGACAGAGCCGGTGGCTGCAGTGGCCAATCATTTTCCTCTGTGTGTATGTGTGTGAGTGTGTGTGTGTGTGTGTGTGTCTGTGTGTTCAGCATGAAAGCTAAAGGACAAAGAAAAGAAATAATGTGCCAACTCTCCTTTTTTCCCTCTCTTAAAAAAGTTCTAGTTTTCAGAAAATAGACACTTCTCATATTTTTCTCTCTGAGAGTTATCTTAATCTCAAATAAAATAAAAAATATATGAAAAAAAAACACTATGCAAAGAAATATAATTCTAACTGGAGGTTTGTGATACATAACACTGCTTTACATTTAAATCTGAAAAAACACAGTTTGCCTTTTTTTCTCATTAGCATATTAACGAGATATATATTTTAATCAAATTTAATTTTTTTTTTACACGTACAGTACATGCTGTTACAGACTAAAACTACGGTCTCTGACAGAAACCAGGCTTACACTGCTAATCGTTTAGCTAGAACTAGCGAACCTTATAATATTCAAGGAAACTTAAATAAGTAAGTCTGCTCGTTAGCATACTGTAGCTCTCACCCTCACGCTCCCAGTACCGTGCTGAAGATACGCTTCTCAGGGTAACACTCAAGGGGTTGGGTTTACTCCAATCCTAACTCTTTGTGTCAAGGAAAAATGAATTGGTCCAGTCCAGTAAAGTATGGAGAACCTTTTTTAACATGTGTACTGATGTAAACCTTAAATAGGATTTCTTCCATGAAAACTATATATTATAAAAATAATGGATTTAATGTCTCTTTGTGTTTTTTTCTATTAACATTTTCCATTTCCTGATTTATACTTTTCTAGAACTGCATCCTGCCCTGGTACCATCCTCAGACATCATATCATGCTGGTTTAAAAAAAATTATCCTGTGTTTAGATACTAAACTAGACACCATTAACATAATTACATTTTATTCAATTCAATTCTATTCAATTATTTATATCACGCATTTACTAGCTGTCATTGTCGTAAAGCAGCTTTACAGAATCTAAAGAAAATTAGGAAAATGAGTATGAAATGTGTAATCTATATGTTGTTTGAAACCGTAGATTGTCCGTAGATAGAGATAAATGTCCAAGATGAGCTTCTCAAGTGTACAGTTCATGAGTTACAGCACTTCATACTAAACACTTCCCTGTGTTTAAAACCAGCCAATGGCTTTAAAGAAAGACTCTCAGAGCGTTTTCACATTAGGTCCCTGGGATCGTTTCCAAGTACACTTGACCCCAAAGTCTAGTTTATTTTGATCAGTGAGAACACAATCATTCCGCACTTGGGAACTGTGCCCAAGTCTGCTTGAAGAGGTGGTCTTGAGCAGAGTACAGTCTTCTCTGGCATAGATTGAATCAGATCTGGAAGCCAACTGTACCTGAAAACGTAAGTAGATTGCAATTGAGACATGATGTCATCAGTGCTGTCAGCATCCTCTGAAATCTCTGTAGCATTCTATGTAGCACATGCTAATCTCATTCTCTGACCTACACAGCCATAGCTGATAAAGTAGAAAGGCATGCAAGATATCAATAATATTAAAGAAGATTGACTTTCTTGTTCTCTTCTTTTCTACTACTTTTTTGGAGAGTTCAAGCATACCCAAGAACAGAGAACAAAAATAATGTTAATGTTGGACAGTGGCAGAGTCGAGTGGTGGGAGCAATCATTCCTTGGCATGGTACAACTCAATCGTGCCTAATGTGAAAGCAAATTGTTTTACCGCTGACTTGTTAAGTTGCCCATCTTTCCTCCAGCATAAAAAAAGTTGCAGGAGCAAAACCTGTAAAATAAACTAATTACAAAAATGTCATAATTGTCACATCGACACATGTTCATTATTACTTTTGATGGAATTTTCATTGTGACTTCTGGATTTCACATCAGTGGGATGGAATACTTACGCAATACCACCTTTTAGGTTACACTCATCGTCAGGGTCGGGTATTCCAGGAGACTTGAGACACAAGGCAGGGTACACCCTGGACAGGGTGACAATCCATTGCGGGGCACATGCACACACCAACACCAACACTTGTTCACACACTACGGGAAATTTATGAACGCCAATGAACCTAATCTGCATGTCTTGGGACTGTGGGAGGAAACCGGAATACCTGGAGAAAACCCACCCACCTTTTAGGTTATTTACTTGTAAATTGTTTGGCATACAATATTGAAAATGAACCCTATTTAAGTATTATAACTTATTTTATGTAGATTCATTATACAAAATTAAGTTTCTTTCAGTTTCAGGGGAAGCTCGGGGGGGGGGGGAATACTTATGCACAGCACCGTAAACAATGCAAAATTGTCGGCATCATTTTTTGTCTAAAAATATCTAAAACAGTTTGTTATTAAACTAGGGTTAGGGTTAGACTAAAAAAAAAAGACTAAAAGAATAAAACTTAATCAAAACTAAAATGTTTTACTGTAATATGTTTTCAAAAAATTATTAACGTATTCTGTCTTTATATAATAAAAGTAACTAGTAACTTGAATTAGCGATTCTAGTGTAAGAAACTAAGCTATGTTTAAGACTTTAAGCTCCATTCTTTGTCCAGAGTGTACGTGTGTAAAAGTGTGTTTGTGTGTGTGTGTTTGTGTGTATAAGCAAGTGCATCTGTAAATCACCTGGAAACCACATAGCAGATCCCCCAGTAGCCACTAAGCACTCGCACTATTTCCTCGCTCCGCTGTGGGCGTCCCCAAAGACAGATCACGCCGCCGACAAACACATCAGCGTCCGAATGCCGCTGAGAAATACGGCGCTTATGAAATCGTAAATTCCGTCTCAAGTGCTAATTAGCGTTAAGAGCGCGGGCGATTTTATTTATCAACTTTGGCCACAATTAATAACGCTGGGCCTTGTGGTGGGACGCGCGCATCGCGGCCGTAAAAACGTCTCCTCGTGGAGGGGAAGCGGAGGATCGTGGCAGGACCCGGCGGGAAAATAAGTAATTGTGGCCCGTAAAAATTTAATTGCTCTGAAATGCATCCTAAATTACAGAGGCTTGTTTCTGGGCATTAGGAAGCACGACGCTGGGGTTTAGTGTGAGAACATAACACACATACACACACACATAAACACACACACTCACAAAGGCACACAAAACGGAACTAAACTCCTCTCAACCCACACACTTCATAATAAACATTACACTAGCGTAAAGGAATAGTTCAGCAACATCCTCGTCCGTGTTACAGGAACTAATGGATGTATATGTCACTCAAAACAACGTGTGATTTCACACAGATGTCCATGTGGTTTACACAATTACCAGCCAACCCACACACAGGACACGCCTCGTTAAGCAGGAACTCACAGATTTCATACACATTCTGCAACTTTAAGTGTAACTACAGTGTAACTGGAAAAATGTATGAAGGTATGAGTTCTTTGATGAATAACAACTTGTAATTGTTTGTGAATAGCTGCTGTATAAGAGGAATAAAACACTTGGGGATGTGATGTCAGAGGAAAATATTCAACACATAACTTTGCTTCACTGCACTTCACTTTGACAGGTGATGGATTCAGACCCCAGGGCTTTTAATACATATTCTAGACGATAACATGTGGGATGTGTGTGTGTGTGTGTGTGTGTGTGTGCGTGTGTGTGTGTGTGTGTGTGTCAGTGTATGACATAGGGACTCTTGGTGTTCTCAGTGCTAATTAGGCTTAATTGTGCTGCTCTGGCACTTTCCATGATCTGACAGCATTTGTGTGGGCAGCTTTATTCTCTCTCTCTCTCTCTCTCTCTCTCTCTCTTTCTATCTTTCCCTCTCTCATCCCCTGAGGCCTCTAACTAATAATAAGTGAGTCACTTTGGAGGTCATAAAGGTTTCCTGCTTCCTCTTTATCCTCCTGTCATACCGTGTGAAACTAACCATGCCATATTAGCATTAAACAGAGAGCTCTGTGGTGACATTAATCGTCAGTGCATATCAAATGGGTATCACCTCCACCAGGAGACTCTGTTTCACTAGATGGCCCAACTCCACCAGGAGACCCTGTTTCATTAGGTAGCCCACCTTCATCAGGTGTCCCTGTTTCACTATGTGGCCCACCTTCTCCAGGAGACCCTGTTTCACTAGATGGCCCAACTCCACCAGGAGACCCTGTTTCATTAGGTAGCCCACCTTCATCAGGTGTCCCTGTTTCACTATGTGGCCCACCTTCTCCAGGAGACCCTGTTTCACTAGGTTGCCCATCTCCACCTGGAGACACTGTTTCAATAGGTTACTCACCTCCAGTAGGAGACGCTGTTTCACTAGGTTGCTCACCTTCATCAGGTGTCCCTGTTTCATTTTGTGGCCCTCCTTCTCCAGGAAAACCTTTTTCAACAAGAGGATCACCTTCTCCAGGAGACCCTGTTTCACCAGGTGGCGCACCTCCACATTTCACTTGGTTACCCGCCTCAATCAGGAGACCGCGTTTCACTAGGTGGCCCACCTCCACCTGGAGAACCTATTTCACTTGGTGACCCAACGGCATCAGAAGACCATGTTTCACTACATGGATGACCCATCTAAACTAGGAGACTCTGTTTCACTAGGTGACCCACTTCCACCAGGGACTCCATCTCGATCCGAATGTCTGACTTCCACAAGAAGAAGATTTTTACTCCAATAATGGGTCCACACCCATAATATACCTCATCTTTATACAGACATATACTGTATATTCAGGGCCAATAGATTACCTACAGGAATTACACTAGAAGGTGCATAAAGAAGCCTGGGATAACCAGAAGACTCAGATTCACCAGGAGATTAATGTTTTTAATCAATTTTTTAGCTTCTCTGTGAGATTCTTCCTTAACAATACAATAACGCTAGCTCAGCTCAGTACCAACTGCAGAAGAAGGCTAAGCTCCAAGTGGAGGCCCTGCTACACCAGAAGGCCCAGGTTCACGTGGAGCCCTTCTCCTGAAAGCTCAGCTCCAGATGAAAACCTAAATCTAATGGAAGGATCAGCTCCACCAAAAAGCCGAGCCTCCTTATAGAGCTTATAGAGCTTCAATAGAAAGCCCAACTATACCTGGAGACCCAGCTTCATCAGGATGTCTCACTTCTATAAGGGGACAGATGGCCGAGCTACATGAGCATGCCCTTGTCCATCTGGATAGAATGTTTCATTAAGAGGCCTACCTCTTCACCAGAAGATCCCACAGTAACAAAAACCCTGCTCTAAAAAAAAATACTTTAATAGAAAGCCCAATCCCTCTATAAATTCCAGCTCCATCAGGATGCCCAGCTCTGCCAGGATGAACCAGAAGGTGAAGTTTCATCAAAGGCCCTGCTCCATCACAACTATAAAACCACATGCTGACGTCTTTCATTTTAAACACGTCCACATCTAATCTTAGAATTTGCGTTACAGTTTTTAATTAACGCCTTATTAACGCTACATCATGATTAAGCATTTAGCAACTTTAGTAATGATCAGATCAATTACATCAACTGACAGGAGGCCTACAATCGGTGGGAGATGCACACACACACACACACACACACACACATACACACACTCACACAGGCGCACAAACTGCAGGAGCAAAATTAAACAAACCAAGACAAACTCATCTCATTCCTCGCCTCCTCCTTTTGTAATTTTTGACATGTCAGATGTGCAAGACGACCACCAGCGTTTCATCTGACTTTGATCGCTTTTGCGGTCGACGCATTCGCAGTATGAGCTGCTCTGTGCATCCATGACACTTATTGTGTAAAATTACACCGCTGACATGTTCTGCGTTTTTGTAGCACACACGATGGAATAGCCGGTCGATGTTTGGATGATTTTTATTTCTGTAAGATCATAAAACTCTCCTGCTGACCATCTCGCTTGCAATCGCTTGCATCACTCCGTAATATTAGCCAGAGAGAGAGAGAGAGAGCGAGAGAGAGAGAGAGAGAGAGAGAGAGAGAGAGTGCGTAAAAAAGGAAGCATAGAAAATAAAAATGCACCAGCTAGATTTGAATCTGTAATATGTGTTTGGATATTTAACAAATAAAAAACAGCTTTTTTTTGCACGACAAAGTGAATTTAGTCATTCTGAAAATTAGATGTGATTAAAAAACATTTTTAGCCTATACTAATGATGAACACACACTCACTTGGTTGGGTTATGCTCAAGAGGGCCAGCAACTCTTGGGATTAAAAAAAAAACATTGACCAGAGAAACCCTGGTCTGAAACTGTCTCTTTATTATATGTGTTCTGTAACATCAAAAACATGTCAAAGACAATATTTGTAATAGTCTCAAAACCTGATGAATAATTCCACATCTGTGCTAACGCCGCTCGTCTCTCGACTCTCATCTCTCGAAAGTCAGTGAGTTTCATTTCGGATTCTGTGTTATAGTCTCTCTTTAATTAAACTCTGATGTTTAAGTATTTAGCAGGATTAGTGATGTGCAGATCGATTAGAAATACATATCTAGTCACTGTCGAATTGAAATATGTCCAAATGAGGCTCAGATTTAAATGTCAGCAGCGCTAGATTTTATACAGATTAATAATAAAACGCAAGATGTGAAACTCAAGTTTATAGAAACCTCAAAAAGTATCAAGGCACAACGATGGTTATTAAATAGAGGAGTGAGCTATGTGCAATACTAAAGCCATGCTTTCATGACCAGGTATATCCATGAGAGGTAAGACCCGCAGACCTGCTTGAAACTCTAGCTCCAAACCAGAAACCCCAGCTCCACGAAAGGGTCCAGGGCCAGCTGAACGTCCAGTTCCACCAGACAAGCCCATTACTTCCTGATAGCCAAATGCCACCAGGCAGCCCATCATCACCTGAAAGCCCAGTTCAACTGGAAAGACCGAAAAGCCAGAAAAGCCAGTTCCAATAGAGACCCCAGTACCTCCTTTTCAGTACCTCCTTTTCAGCTCTACCAGAAAGCTCAGCATCATCTAAAAGAAAGCAACCCAGCAATCTAAAAGTGCAACTCCAACAGAAACCATAACTCCACAATGAGATCCAAACAGAAAGCCCTACTTCAAAAATAAAGTAGCTCCACCAGGAGATTAATCTTCAGCAGAAAGCCAAACATCAACAGGAATCTCTGTTCAACCTGGAGCCCAAGGAAGTATACCTTCACTTAAAAGCCCCAAAAGAATGCTGCAGGCCCTTCACCACCTAGGTCCATCAGCAGACCTGGTTCCTAGGAAAGCCCGGCTCCGTAAGAAGGCCCAGAACCCCAAGAATGGAGCTGTACCAGGATGCTGAGTACAAATAAAGAAATAATAAATCATCCAGTCAATTAATGTTCTCTGATTAATTGCTATAATTATTTCTGTTATAGCTAGCAAAAAACATGAGCCAACTAATCTATCGTAACTAGCTAACCAAATTTGCTAATGATTCATTGATTCAATGATTCATTGATGTTGTAGCACATCCACTTGCTTGTGAAAAGAATGTTGGCTGTGCTACAAGGTTGGGTAGCTAGCTTTTTGTTATTTACATAAAATATCGAAGGGATGATTGATAATATCACATGACCAAGTTGGCTGATAGGATTTGACTTGAGCTCTGCCCCTTGTTAACACTTTTTGCCTGTAATGCTGTAAAATCAGTGAGTGCATCTATTCCTGGATGAGCATTTCTAGTATTTGCTGAAACCTTTACAGCACAGGTAGAATGTGTTGATGAGATGATCAGCATGTTAGAGTAAAACGGCAATTTTTAGGCATTTTAAAGCATCACATCACACTTTCATGCTGACCTCCAGAGCAGCCACTGACTATGTGTCAGATATCACAAGTCATTAGCTCAGATCACTTCTTCGCAAAACGCTGGTAAACTTTTATATTCATTTTACACAGACAGATAAAAAAAAAAAAAAAGCACCAGCACCTCTTTTTCTCCCAGCAGTGATTACATCATTAACATTTTCGGTGGATCTGAAGCAAGGGGACCGAGAGACAAGGAGCCCTGCAGCGAGCTGTCAAATTGACCAGATTACTCGTCCTTTTGAAGCTCGTCTGCTCTGAGATAAAGTGGAGCTTTAGCGGCGCTCAGTAGGGCACCGGCTTTGATTCCTCAGCGCTGTGACGACGCCTTGCAGGGGGTCTGTGTGTAACTAATCTCTAATCACGGATGAGCAGCACTGGAGTGCTGCGCTGATCTTTTAAAGAACTCTTTATAAGATAGAGCGAGTCGAGTAATGGTGCGGTATCACAAGGTACACGGGCTGTGATTCCTCCTCCTGAGATCTGAGCGGAGACAGAAGCCAGTACCTGAGACAGTGACTTTGTAATGCTGAATTTCCTCCAAAGCTCAAGGATCGATATACAAAAGTTAGTTATTGATTCCTTTTCGAATTTAGTGGCTAAGCACAATTTGGTGAGACAGTCTTGCACGTAACAACAGCAATCCAAAACAAACAGCGTCATAACTGACTAGCATGACATGAAAAATAAAACTTGAAAAAGAAGTAGCGATGTGTGTTAATAGCTTTTTTGTTAATAATATTTGAAGCTAGTACACTTTTTCACATTAGGGCGCAGGATTGTTTCTGAGAACACTTGATTCCAAAATCTGGTTAATTTTAATCAGTGAGAACACAATCCTTCCATGCTCGGGAACCATACCCAAGTCCGCTTGAAGAGGTGGTCTCGAACATGATACAGGGTATTCGGGCACGGATTGAATCAGATAAGAAACCTGAACGCAGAAGTGGAAGCAATGTCATCTGTGCCTTCGGTCTCCTCTGGAATCTTTGTTAGCGCATAGCATGTGCCAATCTCATCCACCAGCCTATACAGCCATAGCTGATAAAGTAGGAAGGCATGCAAGAGGTTTGTTCTTGAGCGTTTTTCTGAAATACTGTATATATAATATATAGCATGTTGCGAAAATTGACTCCCTCGTTCTCTTCTTCTCTGTCTTTAATGGCGGCTCGCAAACCATCCTTTGATGAGATGGAAGCTAGTACAGAGGTGATGCTGGCACAGGTACATAACACATCTAATGTTCAACTGGTTATTTCATTTGTGTTTAACTATTTAGCTTTATATCTGTACAGTGGTCGCTCAGGCAGTTGAAGTTTTGGTTGCTTTTCCGGGCTTCGAGATCCATCACTGGACAGGTTGCTGTTGTTGGGTGCTTGTGTAAAGCCCTTAAATTCATACAATACCCAACCACTGGAGATGCATGGCATCTTCAGTCAGCCAATGCCAAACCTGGAAGGGGTAGGTTGCATTAGGATGGACATCTGGCTTAAAACCTGTGCCAATAACTTGCAGATTAAATTATCTGACATCCAAAAGAAGGGAAAAAAGCCAGAGGAAAAATTTAGCTTCATGTAGCTAATAAGGTTTCACATCTCAACTAGATATAGAAAACAGGCCACGCCCACAAGAGTCAAGCTACAACTTGTTGCCTGTTGATGTGAACCCCTATTTCCCCCTGATCTTAGGGTTAATCATGTGTTTTGGCTTCACCCACTTCCTGTTCCGTTTGCTTTGAAGATCTACTTAAAGAAATCACGCTTGCTTTAAGAGCTGAACACATGATAGGCACTGCACGGTGATCCTCGCTGTCAGGAGCAGGAATTTCATAAATCCCGATCAAATTAGAAGAGACCCTGAGGAGATTAAGGGCGACTATCTCAAGGCTGCGTTTCTCCGATAAGCGCACCTAAGGCGACCTTTTCTCAGGCACGCTATTACCTCGCCGCGGGCTTCACCGCTCAGCCCGGTTTCATCAGGGGTTTAATTAGTATACAAATAAAACCCCCCCTTATCTGCCTCGCACCCTAATTGGCCTGTCTTTACTGCTGCCTGATGTGTAGGAGAGCAGGACGCTGTAATTAGGGTGACCGGCTTCACCTTTCTGTCTCACATGCCCTAGCGCACTCAGGTCTCTCGGGGTTTAGGACGAGGCCCTGAAGCCTGAGATGGGAACTCTTCTCTGGTATTTTTAATTATTTATTTATTTTTGTTGTTGTTGTTGCTCTACAAGCTGCAGACTTTTCAAGAACTCGGCCTCAGCTCCGTCCCGATTCTTTCCCCATGTGTCTGCCTCCCCTGCCCCCTCCCAACCTTCTTCACACCAGCCAGCGTCTATCGATTAGCCCTCGCCAACGCTCCAACAACTTAATATCGGGTGACAGCGCAGAGAGATCTCAGAGTAATTAGAGTTCAGGGCAGAGGATGAGAGCCAGGGAGGAGGGCGAGAACGAAGAGAACAATTAGACGCCTGTGTTATTAAACTTGATTCTTCCTCACTTCTCTATCTCCCCTGGAAAGGTGCCGAGGGTTTTGGGCCACTGAGCACAGAGAATCGGAGCAGCCTGAAAACGATCGTCTCCACCACCGCTGCTTCTGCTTCTGAGAGAGAGAGAGAGAGAGAGAGAGAGATACCCCTTCAATTAGTTATAAACTTCAGTTTTGTTATAGTTGTTACAGAGTTTATTTGCTGGAATTCTGTCTCCTGATTGGTCAGAAGGTGTTGATTAATTATTTGTAATTTCAAATGTGACATCTTCAGGACAGAGGAGTTTACGCTGCTTTGCGGTTTCTCACTAACACTAACACTAAGTGTGAGATTACTTCTGTAATAAATGAAAAAATATCATTGTCGGTAAGTAGGTAGCATGATGACATAGTGGTTAGCACTGTGGCTGGTAACTTCAGGGTCAAGGGTTCGATTCCTGCATCGCGTCATCGTGTGAGTGGAGTTTGCGTGTTCTCCCTCTGTTTGGTGGGTTTCCTTTGGGTACTCCGGTTTCCTCCCACAGTGCAAAGCCATGCAAATTAGGCTATTGTGCGCTCCCAAATTGCCTGTGGTCTGTCTGTGCTCTGTGATGGATTGGCATCCTGTCTGGGGCAAATTAAGCCTTGTGCCCAAAGTCTCCTAGGATAGGATCCAGGCTCCCCATGGATAAGCGGCATAGAGTATGAATAAATAGATAAATTGTTGGTAAATTGTAAATGATCACATCATGAACTATGAAATATTTCTTTCTTTTGTTATCTATAGTTATTTTCCTTCCTTCCTTGCTTTCTATCTTATCATCACTGTTACATTTCTTGTGGGTTCGATGGCTGGAAGCTGTGAATGAGTGTCAGGACAGACAGCATTCTCTCCTTCCTTTGCTTCTTTTTCTGTTCTGGAGTAGAGAGAGAGAGAGAGAGAGAGAGAGAGAGAGAGATCAATCACAGCATCAATGTGTCTTTACCGATGACTGGACAAATGTCACAATGTGTGTGAGAGAAAGAAAGCAAGAGAGAGAGAGAGAGAGAGAGAAAGAGAGAGAGAGAGAGAGAGAGAGAGAGAGAGAGGGGAGGTCAAGGAAGGCATGAGGTTAAACACAGAGGCATGAGGAAAGAAATTGGAAGTAAAGGAGAGGTAAATGGAGGGACAAGACAGACAAAAATGAAAATATGTATGTGTATGGTGGCTTGGAGCGTACAGAGAGAAAGAAAAAGGACTTGAGAGAGAGAGAGAGAAACAGAGAGAGACAGAGTCTCTGGAGAACATACCTCTGACACAAGATCAATTCCCTGCATCCTTTTTTTCTCAGGTCCTGATAACAAGCATCTCACACACACAACCACACACACACACAGACACACACACACACACCTCCTGTAAACAGTGTTCATATTCTGTAAGAAGTGCTACACAGGCAGAGCGTGTAGCTGGGTATCGGTGTCATGAACACGTGACGAGTCAGTCTCGTCAGAACGAAGGAGCAGGACGTGTTGTTTTGGACTCTGACTGAGGTTTCAGATGTAATCCACTGAGACCGCAGCTCCCACACTGTCGAACTGAAAACACACGGCGTGTCTGCTTTCACTTTGCAGCGCAGCTTCGAGTCGAAACAATGACACACACTGCGCTTTATGCAAAACACACACAGGCTGCTCTCTGCATGTGTATATATGAGTTGGATAAACTTTTTCATATTGATGGCTTAATCATAATCATATTAGGTTACCGGCTGCCTGTGTGAAGACATGCTCAAAACGACGTTTTAACGCTAGACATTCCTTAAAGAAAAAAACAAACATTATATATGCTTTAGCTATTGTATGACACGATGCAAGAAAAAAAGAAATCCTGACAGATCTCTGATTTATGTAGCTGATTTTTTTCGTGAGTGTGTGTGTGAGAATGTTAATAATCAGCTGTAAATACCATGTATACTCACGTCACAGCTGATTTACTCCCAGCTACAAAACTCCTTATGAGCAAAGAGAAATGAAAAAGGTAACTAAATTGTGAAAGAGTATTCCTAAGCATGGTACAGTGTACAAAATATTCCAATAATGCAGTTCAGCCAATGCAGTGCACTCTCTTCTGCCTTCTCTTATAGGGTGCCATTATTTAAAACTGATTTAATGGCTAGTTAAATTCATTGTCTTAGATGCATTTGCCACTAATATAAAGTGAAAGACTTCGACATGGCAGCGTCAGGCATCATCACTAGTCATTCTCCTTATATGGAAATGTGCACAAATTCAGTTTTTCTGAACTGGAATGAATTGGTTTGTATATTATGCAGCAAATGAGTGCAGAGTTGATCTAAAGCGCAAACCTAAACCTTGTGTCAAGCATGGAAAGTGGACTTGTTGATTCGATTACACGTGACAGCAGGACCTGAGAAGAAGCGTCCACCACCGTTTCATCCTGCGTGTCCACATTTGCAACCAATCACAGTAAAGTCGTGTTTATCTAGTCACATGCGGTCTGCTTTCTCAGACGCTCCAGGGTTGACGGGGTCACACGAAAGCATGTGATGAGCAGTGACAGGGCTTGTCCTGGCTCTTGTTAAGTCTAAATGAGACCAGAGCTGACCTTCTCATGGTTGGACAAGGACAATTTGAAAAGTACTTTGTGACCTGGAGCTTATATCTTTGATGCGGTTATTAAGGATCCTTTGCCTGAAAATGTTGTCATAAACATTGCAAATAATTACCGTACCTTGTTCCATCATCCCTCCTTTATCCAGTCCTGCTCGGGGCAGCGGGCAGGACGTGCTGTCCAGATGAGCTGAACGTCCCTCATTAGTGTGGCAAGTTTGCTTTGGATCATGCAGCAAGGTTTAGAACAGGAAATCAATCCTCAAACCTTATTCAGATCATTACATTCTTATTAAAAAAGCTCTGAAAGCTGAGATCAAACTTTTAAGATTCTGTATTTTACTATTAAGCAGCACGGTGGGTTAGTGGTTAGCATTGTTGCCCTGCACCTCCAGGTCCTGGGTTTGATTCCTGCGTTTGGTCTGTGTTGCATGTTCTCCTTGTGCTTGGTGGGTTTCATCCGAGTTCTCCGGTTTCCTCTCACAGTCCAAAAACATGCAGATTAGGCTAACTGGCATTACCCATAGTGTCTGAATGTTGACCGGATGTCCTACCTTGGTTATACAAAATGGGAATGAATACATTGGTCTCCTTGGACCCTAGTCAAGGACTTCAAAGGTTCCCTGATGAATGGATGGAGATTTTAGTCATTTTTTTTTTTACCAAGTTTACCTGTTTTTAACACAGGTCTCAGAACTTCACCAAAATGTTGTTTCACTCATCTTTCAAACGTACTGTTTCAGCATCTGTGTAAATGAGCTACTTGTCTTCTTGGTGTTTATCTGTGGGTGGCATCCACTATGTTGCAGTACCGCCACTGCCTTTGCTTGACCTCCCTTATCTTCCTTTGAGTTGAAATCCTCTTTTCTGTTCCCGGTGCCCTTAAGAAACCCATCAAATACTTTCTTCCTTGTCCTCTTTTTCCGTTTTCTAAGATACCTTTCACAGTGTACTCAACCTTTCCAAATTCCCATTGCGTTTTGTGCTGTGTTCTTCCGCTGAGCCTGGACCCTTCAAAAAATAGAAGAGCTGAGCAACAAGACAAGGGGAGGGGCTCATCTTACAGTATATGAGGTCACTATAGGGGGACAATCTAATTGGCTTGTCTGGAGACCTGTCTGAATGTCTAAATGTATAAATGTCTAATTGCCCAAATGACTAAAATTAAATTTTGAAAAAAATTCACTTCACTGCACATTGAAAATCGAATTCAAATTCCAATCCAAATTTTATTTGTCGCATACACAACCATACACAGTAGGATATGCAGTGAAATGCTTATATGACTGTTCATGACCTAAAAAAGAAAGATAGGACAGAATAGGAAAATAGTCCTCATTTATGTGTAAAACAAGAACAAGAAGGTTGCAACATATAAGCCATGTGCAAATGTGCAATATGACGAGTAATGTAGTGCGCTCCAACACAAGTATAAAGGAAACAGAAATCAAGTCTGTTCATTTTTAGTCCTACAGTATGTGGTGTTCTGGTTGAGCGCCTGAACAGCCTGCGAGAAGACGCTCCTCATCAGTCTCTCTGTTTTGGCCTTCAGGGAGCGGATCACTTTCCTGTCTGCAACAGAGAGAACAGTCTATTGTTGGGGGGTTAGTACTAAGGCCCTCACTATCTTCCTGGCCTTGGTCCAGCACTGCTTGCTGTAGTTTGAGTGCAGGTCAGGGAGCTCAGTGCGGATGATGCGCTCAGCTGGTCACACCACCCTCTGAAGTGCTCGTCCGTCCTGCATGGTGCTGTTCCCAAACCAGATTGTGATGTTTCCCGTCTGGATGCTCTCTATGGTGACAGGACCATGACAGGTCCTGCGTGATGTGAACACAGAGGTAACGGATGCAATACTTGTGACGCAACACTCTACGTATTTTCTGTTAGTCTGCTCATAAGCAATATGTTTTTCCTTATTTAATATTCCACTATTTAGATTATCATCCGGCCTAATCCTTGCTTGGTTGGTTCGACGTTTGTATGACTTTTGTCTGTTAACTTACCCATGTTTATTGCGATTGTCAGAACTGTCTTTATTAAATATATGATCTTTATCTAGGTTTGAATCGTCAAACCTCATGCTTACACTGTAAAAACCCATAAATTTTACGGTAAAAAATGGCAGCTGTGGTTGCCAGAAGTTTACCGTAAACTTTTTTACAGATTTTAATTGTTTTTTTTTTTACGGTTTATAACTGTCTAATGAACATGTTTATGTTGTTAGAAAAAC
>JAQQZS010000038.1:5962027-5977223 GCA_030068045.1 Platyallabes tihoni
ACACACACACACACACTCACACACACACACACACACTCACACACACACACACACACACACACACACACACACACACAGTGCATTCTCTTTGTTTGCTTTGACACTGAGCTTAAGATGGACTCCTCATCGATCGTTGTCAAGTTTCTGTATGATGAAACTCTGACGCCCGTGAAAACACACACACACACACACACACACATACACACACACACACACACACACACACACACACAAACAGAAACACACACACTTTCCAGGGGCTTTTTAACATTTCTGAATAGGATTGGGTCTTAATTTCCCACGGAGGAGAGCATCTCTTCGTCCCGAAGTCTCAGAATTAGAGATTTATTTGGCGTGGAAAAAAAAATCAATTAGTGCTAAATTTATTCATGGATTTGTGGCGGAGGAGATCGATGCTCGTCCACTCAGTGCGCCGCTCCGGGACTCGCTTCATCCCACTTAATGTGTTTGAAGGGGAATTAGCATTGATGTTGTTTTCTCTTCCTTTAGGTCAAAGAGCACAGAGCTCGCTGTCACCACCTGCATCCTACCCACAATGCACCATGGCGGGACCCGGAGCACTGTGGCCACCCGAGGAGCGAGTTTATCAGTGGAGAAAGCTGAGCTAGTGTGTAATGAACAATAATACACACACACACACACACACACACACACACACACACACACACACACACACACACACACACACACAAGCACAAATGCACTGAAAAAAATTTAAATCCACATATTGCAAATCGCTTCTGAGGTTTGAATAAACAATGAGTAAAAAAAAACGGACAAAAACACATAAATAAACAAATACATTGTAATATGACATTTTTGACTGATATTTAAATGCAACAACAACAACAGTGACAAATTCCTCATTCTACAAATGCTACAAACACTAATCATTTATAGTTCTATATGTGATAAATGAACTGGTTTACTGTATGGTCTGTATTTGCATACTGGAATCTGATTGGCTGTAATATTTGATGATGTCATAACCCTTGCCTCTTATTTTCACTTAGATCTTCATTTATCTAAACTCACTGTTTCTTTAAACACCTGGTTTTTGTGCATCAAAATTTCAATCGATTTGCTCATAAAACACACTTTTTTTAGAGACCGTTAAAAATAAATAAAAAACAAATAAACAAAGAACGAGAGAGAAAGAGAGAGAGAGAGAACCGGAAACTAGGGAAATTTAAAGTCCTAAGGAAGCATTAATAATATTTTTATAGATGTAGAGAGTGTAATAAGAGAGAGGGTCGAGATGTGAAATCAGAAAAGATAAAAGATCAGACGGATGAAGAATGTGAGAAATATCAGAAGTGTTATCTTTATCTCTTCTGAGAAATATCAGAAGAGTTTTATCTATTCTTCACTGCAGACGGCATCACGGCGAACCATGCTATCCGTGTTGTGTTTGTGTGTGTGTGTGTGTGTGTGTGTGTGTGTGTGTGAGAGAGAGCGGAGCTTGTGGTTCTCCTCAGCCCACAGTTACATCTCTGCTTTTATTAGTGCGTTATTTTCATTTATTTTTTTTTCCTCTTTCCACTTCACACACAGCTTTGTTATTGATCTCAGCCGGTTTGTGCGCTCAGGCTGTGTATCCGGGTCAATTAGAGAGATTTCGCAGTTTCGAAGATCGTCTTTTTCTGCCTCAGATCCCGAGGCGGTGTAAACGCACTTTAGCCCTCGCCCCGGTCCGTTCCTCAGCTCTCCGAGGAGCTCCAGCGCTGATCCCATGCAATAGGACACCACCAGCATTTCCATGGAAATACCAAGAGCTGAGGGCGAGAGAAAGAGAGAGAGAGAAAGAAAGAAAGAAAGAAAGAAAGAAAAATAATGTCTCTCTCTGTATGTATGTGTGTGTGTGTGTGTGTGTGTGTGTGTGTGAGTGAATGACCTCGCTGATGCTCCACCTGCTTCTACACAGCAAACAGGCTCTACTTTAAAGCAGGAGATGAGTAATATTCCCAGAATAAAGAGCAGATCAGGGAGCTCGGGTTTGTTACGGCTGCCTTCCTGAAGCTGATTATTGTCCTTTAACAGCACAAATTAATACCATTAGTAAGAAACCACCAAGAAGCTTAAAGTCCTCTCTCCTGAAGATGATGAAAAAGGTTCAGCTTCGTCTGTTTGCTACAAAATCACTGACGCTGACTCTTTCCATAAAAGATTAATCATAAACATCTTCTTACAGATTAACAATTAGACACTTTGAAAAATCTTTTTATTATTAGTGGAGTGTGCGCTTTACTCATCCATGTGAATGAAGGGTCGCCATAAAATCCAAAACGCATCAGTAGACCTGTGTTACTGTACTGTCCACCTGAGCCACTGTTATAGAGAATTCATCAACACCTTCTGACCAATCAGGAGACAAAACTCAGAGCTCAGCAGCAATGTTGTGTAGTGATGATTGCTCAATGATGATAAAGTTCTTGAATCTTGATTTTGAATCTGCATATATATTGTAATATCATGCTAAAATCCAGTGTTTAAGATTTGAACACATCATCAGTCTGGGTGTCTGTTTTGCTGGGGAGGTGTAAAAGATGAAGCGTCCTGAGGCTTGTAAAAGAGACACTTCTGTTTTTATGTGTGGTGTGTGAGGAAAAAAAGATTAAATATTTTACATCCTGACGCTCTGAAGTGAACACTACACAGTTGTGTAATGATGATCAGTTATTAAGCATAGTTATTAATTATGCTCCTTTGTGGTTTTGTAATTCACAGACTGTGCCATTGTTTAAAGCTTTAAATCCAATTTCAAGGAACATTGTGACTTGTGATTAAACAGCACATGCAACCCTGAAGACCAACACCAGCAGCATGTGGGAGGAAGTTGGACAGCAGGAGCAGGAAGCTGTCAGAGTGTCCTTCAGAGCAGCAGCATGATGTTCAGAGCTTCAGGGTGGAATGATGGAAATAATTTTAGAAACCTATTTATTGTCTCTTCATGGTTGGTTTTATAGTGCACTGGTCTCACTGGGTATTTCTTTACTCACCAAACTGTATATTAATTAATCATCATCATCATCATCATCATCACAAAGGATAAGAAACAATGGATTTTTAAAATGTACATTTTCTATTTCTATTTTTATAATATTAAATGCACAACCTGAAACCGCTAGATCTCTGGATTCTGATTGGTCTGAATGTTGAGGTGTTGATTCACTCTTTAAAACAGCCGCTCTGACAATATTGAACACTTAGAGAACACTGATGCGGTCAATCTAACATTAGTGTTTCTATAGTAATGGCCTATATGTCACATTAAAATGTGTGTAATTGTTAACCATTGTTATTTAACATTTAATCAGTGGTGGGCAAAGTACACACATCCAATACTTGAGTAAAAGTAAAGAGAGCAAATATTACTTAGGTAAAAGCAGAAGACCACCATTTACATTTCTACTTAAGTTAAAGGGCAAAAGTTCTCACATTCAAATTTACTTAAGCATCAAAAGTACAGAACTTAAAATACTAACAAATCTCTCTCTTTCTCAGCTGTAACCAACTCTGCTTCCGATTTAAGATAAGATATTCTTTTATTTGTCCCACTGTGGGGAAATTTCTAAGAAATTATTATTTTTTCATGTATCGCAGTTAGGAAGCTGGGGTCAAACTGTTTACAGCACCCATGGAGCTGATAGGGTTAAGGGACATGTTCAAGGGTGCAACACTGGCAACTTGGTGGTGATGGGGCTCGAACCCCCAACCTTCCAATCAGTAACCCACAGCATTAACCATTAGAGCCACCACTGCCCTTTAAATGCATGTTATGTTATTAGGAGTGTCTCAAAAGAAAGTCACACAATTGGACATAATTGTCAGCAGGTGGCAAAGTTCATACTTCACTGTGGTTAGATAATACAATGCCATTCAGAAATTAAGTTAAGTAAAAGTACAGATATTTGCTGTACTTACTGTATTGTGTGGAGAAAAGTGAAAAGTATGCACTAATAAAACTACTCAAGTAACGTACATATACATGAAATATGCCCTTACATAATGGAGTAAATACACTTATTTACTGTACATCCCACCTCTACATTTAAGGAAGGAGTGTCCAATGTCAGAGGTAAAACTTTAGTAACTTTAAGTCTTTAAACGACGTCTTCAGGACAGGGGACTTTACACATTTGTTGCAGTTTCTTGATAACATCACAAGCTATGGTGAAATGCTTTCTAAGAAAATAAAGGGAGCTAAGTGCGAAGCTTAACTATTTATAGCTGCTATAACATAAGTGAGAAAATGAATTAGTTAAATGTAACTATAAACAGATAAAAATATATTCTTTATTAAATGAAAAACTGTAACAAATTGTAAAAGAAATTCAGGATGTGCTGTTATGATAAAATGATTAACTTTGGTATGGCAGTTTTTCCTCTGCTTCATCACACCACCCTGTTACTGATTCATTTATTAGAACAGCACAACACATGCAGTGCTTTATTCCATAAATCATATTGATCATATTACTGATCCGATGGTCTCTGATATCTACAGACCATAACAATAAAACCGTGTGTATTATTATTATTTCCCAGTTTATTTGTTTGACAGATTTCTATTTATTGTGTGTGTGTGTGTGTGTGTGTGTGTGTGTGTGTGTGATGCTGGTCTGTAGGAGGAAGCTGGACCGCGGGAGCAGGAAGCTGTCAGAGTGTTCTTTAGAGCAGCAGCAGCGTGATGTTTCAGGCTTTAGGGCTTTAAATAATTTTCGAACATTTTTCATGATCACGGCTTTTGTTTTGTGGTTGTTGTGCCATGGTGTGATTATGCAATGATGAGAAAAGCCTTTTTTGTGGGAAAAAAAGTTGGAAAGAATGAGCATGCTTTCTGTAGTGTGTATTTGAGGAATGACTGATTAGCCTAGGTGGGTATTTGTCTGCTAACACAAACCAAGGAAAAACAAGCATACATGAAGAAGGATATTTTAATAGAAGACCTATAATATAGTGCAGAGCTAAGAATACTACACCATGCAAGGGAACTACTGCCATGCAAGAACCAAGAACCAAGAACATACAAGGAAATGCTCAGGGTTCTTAATTATCCAAGAGTGCTTCAGTCACACTTTAGTATAAAGAAACGACACCAAATCAGCATTATCAGTAAGAAAAAAAATGCATGCGTATTTTAAATTAGTCTTTTATAGTACATATCTTGGAGTGTATTTGCTGGGACACAAATCTCCTGGAATGATTAGCTGTGGTTTTAAAGGCTCTCCATTCATAAACTTTGTTCTGTGCAAAATGGAAATGGAAAGTTAAGCTGAGAATTGATAGTTGTATGTTTCAAAGTTATGCTGCGTTTAGTACAAATTTAACTCTTTTCATCCACTGAAACTAGCCATAGTTCTACTCATATGATTAACAAGAACTAGCCGTATGGTTAACCAGAACTACAGAATTAAAAAAATTTGGCCCCAATTACTTACATTGTACTGCCATTTTCTCCAAGAAAATTTATAACAACTAAGACTTATGGTAATGTACTTATAAATGTTTTCATCTTTTATTTATACATATTTTTACATCTTTTGATTTATACATGGGCAGCATGGTGGTTTAGTGGTTAACACTGTCACCGTGCACCTCCAGGGTCCAGGTTGGATTCCACCCTGGGATGTGTGCCTGAAGTTTGCATTTTCTCCCCGTGCTTGGCTGGTTTCCTCTGGGTGCTCCCACAATCCACAGACATGCAGGTTAAACTAATTTGAATTTCCAAATTGTCCATAATGTGTGTGAGTGTCTGTGTGTGTGTCCTGTGATAGATTGGCCCCTTGTCCAGGGTGTACCCAGCCTCATGCCCTGAGTCTCCTGGGATAGGCTCCAGCCCACCACTAAATCTGTACACAGGACAACGTGGTACAGACATTGAGTGAGAATGAGAAAAGCGATTTATACATATTCCCTAACACATTTCATACTTATTTAACATAGCTCAAACACATACAAAACCCGGTCCACATTCCACTTGGGAGGAGGGATGATGCAAGGTGCTTGTGCCCCATTCATCATTGCTTGAACCTATATTTGAATTTTTTATCCTGTAATGCTGCTTCGTGTAAATTACTATTGTTAAAGGTGCATATATAAATAAAATTTAATTGAACTGAATATATTGCTTATCCTATACTGAGTTGCAGGAAGCTTGGAGCCTGCCCTAGGACGGGGGAGCCAATCCATGGCAGGGCACTCATTCACACACTACAGGCAATTTGGAAACACCAATTAATCTAACTTGCATGTCTTTCGACTGTGGGAGGAAACTGGAGTACTTGGAGGAAACCCAAAAAGCAACATACAAACTCCACACACTTGGATCTGAGGCAGGAATCATAGAGGCGTGAGGCCACAGTGCTACAGAAAACACTAAGCCACCATGCTGCCTGATAATCTACTAATATGCACCTCAATTTTTAATTCAAGGCAGAAAACTACAGAAATACTGTATAGTTCAAAAAGTGTGAAGGGTGTACAGTATATTATTCTATTCTGTTTCTGAATATTAGTTACATGTTTTTTTTGGGGGGGGAAATGACTAAATATTAAAAATATTTAATATTTTTTATTTGTTTATATTAAATATTATAATATTATATTACTAAATAATTAACTATTTAATTTTTGGAGGTTATAGGTAAATTATGCTCATGTTGAACTGATTAGATTGATATATATTTGTCGGTGTGAGAATCCCTCATTATTATTGTCTTTTATGCTGCTGAATGGATTGGTGTGCGAGTGATATAAAAGCACATAAGACACCTGTCAGTCCCATCTCCAGTTTCTCAACACCAGAATAAAGATCAAATAGAACTGCATCAGAGAAAAGACAAAGAGCTGAGAAGCCACTCATCACATGTAAAACCACGTTCCTTCCTGAGCAGAGCTCAGAGTGTCAACTCTTCAAGTGAGGCATCATCATCATCACCATCAGCCTTCAGATGTGACTTTAATGTGAATTTATCTGCCACCTTGTTGTGAGCTCTGGAATCAAACAGCTTATTACTCTGCTCTGACTAACTGTATAGTTTCTGTATCATTATTATTACTTAGCATCTCATGGTTCTTACTCACTATATAGTTACAGTAAGCATTTCATTATTCTTGTTTTTGTATTCATCAATTATAAAGGGGTGTTTCATTATTGTTGTTATTATTTCCAATTATTTTGACACATTTTTTACTTATTACCTTGTTATTCCGTCATTTTAAATCATCATTTTAACTCACTAAGTCACTTTTTAAAAAATACTATAGACTTTATCATACAAAAAAAGAGGTATTTTCACAATTTCTCATTTTTGACTTAGTATTGTTTTGTGTTTAATATTTCATTTTTTTATGGAAAAGAATTATTATCTTATTATTTTCACTTACTACATCCTTGATTCAAATTGTTGGTGCAATTTTTCTAAATTGATAAATACTTTATCTTATATCATTGCTATTTTTACTTAGTATATCATTGCTTTAACTTGGTACCTCATGTTCAAACTCATTATTCTCACTTAGTATCTCATTATTTTGACTTAATATCTCATTATTTTGACTTAGTGTCTCATTATGTTCACTGGACTTCACAATTTTGACTTAGTACTTCTTATTTCAAACAGTATCTCATTATTCTACCTTAGCATTTTATTAATTTAACTTAGTATCTTATTATTTTAAATAGGACTGCATTATTTTTTACTTACTATCTCATATTTGACTTACTATCTCTTTTTTGCTTTGTATGTGTTATTTATTCAGCCTTTTTTTCGCATCTGATTAATATTTATTTAACTTATTTCATGATTTGTACCTACTTATTTTTTATGTTCCTAGTTGTTTTTTATTTCTATATACTATGCCATCTCAAGGTTTTAGAGTATCTCATAACATTTACTCACAAAGTTAAATTTTTTATCATTATTTTGACTCAGTAAGTAACAACTTAGCAATTCAAAATGATAAGAGAACACAGAGTAATGGCAGAAGCGTAAATCTAGAAATAATATATATATATATATAGGAAACCCACCAAGCACAGGGAGAACATGCAAACTCCATGGAATCTACTGAGCTCAGAGGAGGAGTCTGAGCACAGCGAACCATCTTGAGGTGGGGATTAATGAAAATGTGTTGCTTAGGTTCATTTTGGTGTTGCATGTTTAGATATTTTTCTAGCATTTGCTCCACAGATATTGGAAAAAATCTATGGAGATATGTGATGCAGTCACAGTGCTGAATTATTAACTCTGGTCTTAGTATCATTCAAAATAAGTCCTTTAAATTGTCCACAATATCTTCTACATTCTGGAACGAAGCTGACCGAGTACACACCCCTGAGGGTCTCACCTCATACACACTCCAAGGCATCAGCTTCTGCCTAGCTCCTCTTTCCCTGAGAGTGAATAAACAGTGACATAATCAAACTAACACAAAATAACCCAAACCAAAACCACAAATAACACAAATGTATTTAAATCCTTCAGCCCTGAAGCTCTGCTTGTTTAACAGACATTTTGACAGCTTCCTCCTCTCGCTGTCCAACATCCTCCCACAAACCCTGATCCGAATCAGATGCGAGTGAAACCGAACAGTGAGTCTTAAAAAAATCAACAGCATAGGAAAGTTTTACTAAATGTAAAATTTTAAAAGTTTTATTTGGTTAAATTTTGGACAGGAAGTAAACACAACTTAATCATATACAGCACCAATAACTTTGAAGTATGCATTATTACTACTGCAAGTTTTTAAATCAAAACCTTTACATTTCTGTTTATTTTATTTTAATTTTATTTAAATAAAATGAATTGTTTGTTTGAAGTAGAAAATGATTAAATAAATAAATTTAATGTGCTTTTATTCATAAACATAGCTTCAAAATATAGCTGAATTTCTGTTTATTTCATTCACTGGCATAATTTTTTCTCCACTAATAGTTGATTTTTTATTTTAGTAGCAATTACACTTAGTAATAATTAATTAATAGTTTGAGGTTATAGTAGAATTTCTGTCTATTTTATATTTTAATATTGCAACATTATTCTTGTACATCATTTAAAAAAGATATAGTGTAAAGGCATGTACTATTTCTTTTTTTTTTTCATTTGTAGTTTAATTTTTGTTGATTAAATTTACATTTTTATTACTGTCATTATTTCTGGATAAATGAAACAATATTATGTAGTGTAAAGTGATAAAATTAAGTTATTTTTTTCACACACTGGTATAATTTCACTGTATTATGTGTGTCTTATTAGTATTTATTTTTATTTAGTTTTCTATGAATATTTTTCTTTGCTTCGGTATTACAATGTTATTTAATTATTTTTAAACACATGGCTGCTGCTTCTGCTCTAACACATTTCACTGTAACGCTCTACCTGATGTCAGTAAATGCTTTATTCTGCTGGTACTTAAATAAAATATTCCCTTCAGGTTTATATTAATTGTTTGTAACACACACACACACAAATTCCAAATTTGCATTGCTGTCATGATCAGAAAAAAGGTCAGGTTCAGTACGAAGATCAAACAGGTCATTGTGTTTGTGTTTGTGTGTGTGTGTGTGTGTGTGTGTGTGTGTGTGAGAGAGAGAGAGAGAGAGAGAGCGAGAGGGAGATTGACAACGCCTGCAAAATAGATCCCCCACCATATGTTGTAGTGGGAGATCGATCCCTCTATGCTCTGTGTGTTTGTCTGTGTGTGGTGTGTGTGTGCGTGTGTGTGGTGTGTGTGTGTGTGTGTGTGTGTGTGTGTGTGTGTGTGTGTGTGTGTGTGTGTGATTATGTATTGTGTATCAAAAACATCCCTCCAGTCAGCTCTTATACTTTCATAGCAGTATATGAACATAAACATTTCCCTGGAGATCCAATTCTATGTGTGTGTGTGTTCTCCAGGACCTGAGGCTTTTTGTTTAAAAACACCCTTAAGCACAGAGCAATGTACAGTGCAAACAGGGGCTCATGCTAAAACACAAAGGTCATGTGACATTCTGTTTGCAAAATTAAATAGATAAAGGATAGAAAATAAAATATAATATGTGCAAAAATCTTTTTTTTTTTTTTAGAAATAAAGAGATTTGGCTGTTTATGGGCTGATGAGTGATTAGGGTCACAGAGTCAGTAACACACATCTCACTCAGACACTGAAGCCTGACTTGCTGCTTTAGTATTCAAAACAATAAACAAATACAAGTAAACAAAATCTCTGATTTACAGTATTCTTCCAATAATACTTCTAAAATAGACACCAAATAACAACATTTACAATTATATACAATATTTTCAGTGTGTAAGTGAATGTGTAAAATGTCTACAGTAGTATATTGTATGTGTGTGAAGGATAAATAAGAATGAGGATGAAGAATGAGGAAGAATGAATCAGTCTGGGAGCATGATGATAGAAAATGACTGTCCTGTAAAACTGTTCTGATAGTGAATAATCCTAATTTTGGAAAATCTTCAACAAGACGAGTTCACAATCCAATACAGTTCTGAGACTAAATGGCTTCGATCAAGTGCGCAGTAAACGCAATGTAGAATTGTCCTCCCCGTCCATGTCTTCCCGGGCTGCCTTTAAATAAGATCAGCTGACCCTGCTACATCACCGGGATTTTCCTTGTGATTTGGAGGTGCATTCTTGCAAGAGTAAAATAAGGAACCAAAACACCAAACCTGTGTGTTTGTTTTTTAATGCTTTACATTGTAGATTTTTGTCAAAAGTGTATAAACTCACTTTGTTGGACTTACAAATAATCCGACTTCCTGTGCTCTGGGAACGAAACTTGTTCATAAGTTGGGGACTTAACTGTATTGTAATAATAATAATAATAATAATAATAATAATTATTATTATTATTATTACTATTATTATTATTATTATTATTATTATTATTAATAAAGAAAGAAAACAATTCAAAGTAATGTGTGAATTAAACTATGCAGTGCTCCTGTCTCCTCCTAAAGAATGCATTAAACTCAGCAGATATTCTGTATATTTCTAATTTATTATTGGTTTTAAAATTAGATTTATGTATTAAATATTTGTGTAACATGTTTTATATTGTTTAATATGATATAATAATAAAGTATATCCTGTACACATATGTTTAGGTTGTTTCAGGTTTTATGGTGAGGTTGTCAGAGTTCTTCTAATAGAAATAATTCTTTTTTTCCTTATTTAACAAAATGCAAAACAATAAATATAACTTGTAACAAAATGTTATTTACCCATTCACGTTATGATCCTGTGTATTTATATACAGTAGGGAATCATCAGGTGCCAGCCAAGTCCCACCGCATTCAGGTTTCACATTAGTAATATTGTTCCGTACCTGAATCTACTTTGATTATACGTACACTCTCTGATCTAACAGGTGGCAGTGTGTTCCAAAGTTGTTTTGTAATCCGTAAATAAACACAACGCAGAAGCGTACTTACCTAAAATTAGTGATATTTAGTAATATTTTGGAGAGTGACTCTCTCACTTACCTTCCTACTTTATCAGTTATTGCCATGTAGAGGAGGAGATCAGTGCATGCTGCACTCAAATGCAGATATCAGAGGAGTTGTTGCTGTCGGTCTTTCGGCTGCTCCCGGCGAGGGGTCACCACAGCGGACCGTCCAGTCCGTACATACAATTTTGGCACAAGTTTTACTCCTTCCTGATGTAACCCTCCCATTTCATCCGGGCTCGGGACCGGCACTGCACCCAGTGGTTGGGGTTTGCACACTGGCTGGGAATTGAACCCGGGCCTTTTGCAAGGCAGGTGTGTAAATTACACATTGTAAACAGCGATCCACTTCCATGTTTTGGGTCAGTTAGCTTTCACACCTGATTCAGTCCATGCCCGAAAACATGCTGAGTGTTCACACTATGCAAACGTACTGGACTGATCAATCAGAATTTAGAACTGAAAACTTTGCGATACTAATGTGTCAGGTTAAGGGTATATGGTTATCTCTTGCTCTGATATGATGTTAAAGTATTAAAGTTGGAATAATTTTAGATGTGTTTAGATTTCTCCATTGTGGATCTTTACTGATTTAAACTGATTATAAAGGGATTATATGAGACTGTGTTCTAAGATTTTGCTCAACAGTAAACGTCTTGACAATGTGACTGTGCTTGCTTTCTTGTAATGCAAATGTCCTATATAGTCAACACACACACACACACACACACACACACACACACAGTATAGTAGGTATAGACAAAAAAGGTAAAGTTGTTCAGAGTTCATGCTCTGTCAGTCCTGTTGCCTTCATTGACACTGTGTGTGTGTGTGTTGTGTGTGTGTGTGTGTGTGTGCGTGTGTGTACTTTATGTGTATGTATGTAAGTATGTAGGTGTGTGTGTGTGTGTGTGTGTGTGTATCCTGATCTCTGTGACAGTGTGTTAGCTGATAAATATGCAGACTCTTCTTCACTACAGGATGAGAAGGAGTAAGCCGTTTTGTCATCTCCTGATTCTATTAGCATTTTTACATCTGATTTTCTCTCTCTCTCTCGCTCTCTCAGATACACACAGACACAGATACACCCACATGCACATACATAACAGGTCTCAGAAATAGCTAGAGTTTTTTTTTATTTATTCATAGTGTCATGAATATATAGTTGGACCTGTTATATTGTCCATCTTAATGTAAAACACAATGTAGTAAAGAACAGCAGCGCACTTTATCAGGAAGAAGATCAGGAAAGACACAACCATGGAGAGGCAGAGGCAGAATGGTGAATGTCAGGAAGAACGATAGCGGAAAGAACATTATCAGGAACGACATCACCAGGGAGGATGTCAACAGAGAGGACATCGTCAGAAAGAATATCATGCGGGAGAACATAATCAGTGAAGCCATCTTCAAGAAGGACGTCATCAGGAAGAACATCATGAAGAACATCATCTGGAAGAACAACAATGGGAAGGACATCATCGGGGAGGACATCATCAAGAGACATCTTTAGAGAGGACATCATCAGTGAAGACATAATCAGGAGACATCTTTAGAGGGGACATCATCAGTGAAGACATTATTACCTTCATCAGAGAAAGAAGAAGGTCATCATGCATAAAGTTTGCCAGTGAAGGAAGTAAATCATTAATAAATGAAAAAAATATATAAAAACAGAAATATAAAAGAAAGAAAGAAAGAAAGAGAGGTATGAGAGAAGGAAGAGTGTATGTGAGTGTTGATGTGTTAGTGAGGAGTTGAGACTGAAAGGAAAAAGGCGGTGGCGCTGTTCACTTTCCTCACTTCCTGTTGGACAGAAGCTCTCAAATTCCAGAGGTTTGTGCGTGTGCCCGTGTGTGTCTGTGTGTATATGTGTGTGCACCCATGTGTGTGTGTGTGTGCATGTTTCCTGGTCTCACTTTTAGATTGCCGTAACTTTGTTTTGATCTCTCTCTCGACAAGAGTCTCTTTTTTTTTTACAATCTCTCTCTCTCTCTCTCTCTCTATATATATATATATATATATTTATATATATATATATATATATATATATCTCTCTCTCTCTCTTTCTCTGTCATCTTTCTCTATTTTTCCACCTTTGACACACTTCAGACACCCCTCACCCTCCATCGCTCCTCTCCTCTTTTCTGTCACTCTGTACAGAGATGTTTTCCCCCCTGCGGGAGTCTCGTGTGTTTCCGGTGTCCTTTGGTGCGTTAGCAGATTTTTCTCCTGTACTTTAAGAGAAAAGGAGAAAAGAGGGAATAAAGGGATGAAAGGATGTGAGAGTGAGTGGATGTAGCCGAGGATACTGCACAGTGAGGACGGAGCTGTCCACTTTGACAGCAGGGACGAGTTATCGAGCTTTGACACATAAAGGAGAAAAACAAGAGCACAGCGAGATGAACGAATGATAAGGTGAGAGACACCCCCCCACTTCTTCTCCATGCCCTTCCTACTAGAGATAGAATGGATTCTGGACTAAAAGCGATGATGCTGATACTCATCTCCTGCTGACTCACCTCATAACTACAGCGGCACTCAACTCTATCTGTGTAACATCAGCAGTCTAACACTCCCCAGCCAGTGCACACCCCCACCTGTTACAGATTTGAACCAGACCCCTGCTGGGAATAGAAGTTAAATAAATGAATAAATAAATAAATAAATAAAGGAAGGAAGAAAGGTAGGAAGAAAGGTGGGATGGAGGGAGGGAAGGAAGGAAGGAACATAGGGAGCTGTGTGCAAATAAGGACAACCCAATCTGATCTATCAGGTCCAGTCCGACACCATAAATGTATATATACTGTATATTTTCACTACACACTCAACCAGCCACCTGAGGATGGTTCTGTCCGGAGGTACATTACACCTGAGAAATTCACTCTTTTTCTACGTAGTGAAAACTGTGAAACTGTTTTAGGAAGTGGGAAAGGGCTTGAGGGAAGTTGAAAAGGATGTGAGGGAAGTGGGAAAGGGTATATGGCAAGTAGAGAGGCTCTGCTGTAAGTGTTTGAGTAAAGTGGAAAACGCACTCATGGATGTGGGAAAAGGTCTGATTGGAGTGTGAAAGGCTCTGAGAAAGGTGGGAAAAGGGTTTGAGTAAAGTGAAAAAGGTTCCGAGGTAAATGGTAGAAGGCCTGAGGGAAGTCTGAAAGACTTTGAGGGAAGTAGGAGAGGTTTTTTTTTAGTAAAGTGGAAAATGCTCTGAGGGTAGTGAGAAAGGGTTTGTGTAAAGTGAAAAAAGGGTCTAAGGAAAGGGAAAGGGTCTGAGGAAATTTGAAAAGGATCTGAAGGAAGTGGAAAGGGGTCTATGGGAAATGTGGGAAAGGGCCTGAGAGAAGTGGGAAAGAGTTTGAGTAAAGAAGAAGTGGCTTTGACAGATGTAGGTCTGGTCTCAGGGGAATGGGAAAGGGTTTGAGGGACGTAGAAGGTAAATGGGAAATGTTTGAGAAAATTAGAAAAGGCTCTGTGGAAGTGTGAAATGGCTCTGAAGGAGGTGGGGGAAAAGGGTTTGAGTAAAGTGGAAAAGGGTTTAAGGTAAATGGTAAAGGGCCTGAGAGAAGTCTGAAAGGCTTTGAGGGAAGTAGGAGAGTGTTTGAGTAAAGTGGAAAAGCCTCTGAGCAAAGTGGGAGGATGTCTGAGGGAAGTGGAAACAGCTCTGAGGGTGGTGAGAAAGGGTTCGAGTAAAGTGGAAAAGGATCTGAGAAAAGGGGAAAG
>JAQQZS010000038.1:6010324-6022917 GCA_030068045.1 Platyallabes tihoni
AATTAAATGTTACAAATGAAGTACAATGTTTTATTTTGATTCTCACAAACTAAAATCCAACCTTCATGTTTTTAAATGGTTTAGTACAAATAAATCACAATCATGATTTATAACATAAATCACAATCATTATGAACATAAATCACAATCATGATTTATAACATAAATCACAATCATAATAAATCACAATCATTTATTAAATAAATAAATCATTCTTCTCTAATCAATTAAATGTTACAAATGAAGTACAATGTTTTATTTTGATTCTCACAAACTAAAATCCAACCTTCATGTTTTTAAATAGTTTAGTACAAATAAATCACATGGACGTGTACTGTTACAGGAAAATAACAGTTATTGTTACCATCAATGATGACATCATTTGTTCTTATTTATAGCTACATTTAACAAGAAATCACTCACATTATAGCAGCCTTACTTCCCCAGCATCTATTTGTCTTACTCTAGAAAAAAAAAATAATAATAAAAACACAGCTTGTCATCTGCAAAGAAGTGTAAACTCCTCTGTCCTGAAGATTTGGGAAAACTTCAGTTTAAAGCTTTACAGAGTTTTGACACTGGAGACTCCTTCCACTAACGTTATATAATAAAGGTCTCCTTACAGATTAACAATTAGACACTAAAAATAGATTTATTATTAGTGGAGCGTCTGCTGTTATAGAAATCATATAGAAATAATAACTTACTAGAATGAGTCCATTAATATAAAGCTTATTGTCTTTTGTGATTAAAGAAGAATAAAAGATGACAATACTGATAAGTGTTAATGATCATGTCAGAGGAAAAATTTGTTTAATTGTGGGCTTTGATCTCTCTCTCTCTCTCTCCCTCTCTCTCTCTCTATTGCTCGTGTGTGTGTGTGTGTGTGTGTGTGTTGAAGTTTGAGCTTGTGTCTGAGTGAAATGCATATTGACGTTGTGAAAAGTAAAAAAGCAATAACGCATTAGCAGTTAGCATTCACTTCCTGTCAGGGCTGTAATGTAAAACTGAGTCAAAAAAAAAACACCTAGACTCAAACCTTTTCCCTGTCTGTCTCTCTCTCTCTCTCTCTCTCTCTCTCTCTCTCTCTGTGATGGAGCCTCGAGTGAATTTTAATGAAATGGGAATGAGAGAGAAGTGTCAAATGGCCTGACAACCATCAAGGCAGCGTGGCGGAGTCGGAATAAATATTTAACACTGAGGAGTGTAACCTACAGCGTGTCATGTCACGGCCCTGATTAGGCTGAGGGCCACCTCGCTCTCTCCCAACGCTTCTTAAAAATCTTTAACCCTTATGTGCTCAACTAATCATAATCAGAACAGTTCCCGTTACATTTGAGGTCATTTGAGGTCGTCTTAGGAGGTAAAAATGTGCATAAATGCGAGCAATTGTGCAATACTGACTGATTGTTTTACTTCATTATTAGCTGATTATAGTGTTTGGAAAATTATTGATTGTACAATGTGTAAATTGAACTATTGTTTCAGGGAGAGTGAATTTTAAGCAGATCATTTATATTGCAATAATCAGAAGACAGATGATAAAATGATCATTTAATAATTTTAAGAGATGAATGTAATGTTTTAATGTATTATTATTATTATTATTATTATTATTATTAATAATAATAAATTTAATAAATTTAAACTGGAATTATGACTTTTGCCCTGGCATTTCTTTCTTCTTTGTTTCTTTTAATCATAAAAAAATATATTACACTCAATCACACTCTTTTCTACAAAATCTTGTAGAAGATTTTAATAACGATTTAAAAGTATTTTATGTTTCTTTTATTCTGGACCTTAATGTAAATAAAAATTATATAATATCTACTAATAGAATAATGGTATGATGTGTGTAATTTCAAAAGAATAATAATGCATTATGTAATTAAAGGACATAAACATTTAAATAAATCTATTCAAATGGTTATTACAAATGAAAGACAACCTGTCCTTCTACATTTCCATAAATCTAGTTCTGTGTGCATGTGTGCATGCGTGCGTGCGTGCGTGTGTGTGTGTGTGTGTGTGGGGATTCAGAGCCCCAGAGGTCTTTTCAGATGTCCCTCTTCCTCCAGTTGCAGTTTGACGCGAGGCCCCTCAGGACCTCTGTGTGTCCCTCCTGTTTCTGCTCAGCATTCATTTTATTTCACTTTGATCATTGAATCGATCTGCTCAGCCGTTAGCTTGTCATTATTTTTATTCTTTTCAAATGACAGATGCTAACAAGTTGTTTGCGTGTGTGCATGTGTGTGTGTGTGTGCAGGTTGTGGCTTGGGCTCTTTGCCTCCTGGGCCTCTGTTTGTTGCACTAGGTGTTCCGGTGCTTTTCTATCATGAGGTCAACATTGACTTTTTTTTTTAGTGATTTGTGCTGTTTTGGCTTTTCTGTGGGATCGGACCTGATGACCTTTGGTCCTGTGTGGGCCTTTGGGCAAAAATGAGCCTTGGATCCTTGGATTCTGTTACCAGTTATATGGTAATTGATAAGCAATGTTATTCATAAGACATGGTACAGTATATGTGTGTATGTGTGTGTGTGTGTGTGTGTGTGTGTGTGTGTGTGTGTTTTGTTTCATACAACCAAAATTTGTTTGGATTGGTACTAACATTGTTTATACATTTGGAACATTTTGACAAATTTCTATTTTCTTCTATATTTCTATATTTGCTATATTGATATTTTGTTCTTATTTGTACAGTATATTTTACTTTGTACAGTATATTTTACTAGTTAATTTTATTTTCTAACATATATGTATAAGCTTTTTTTCTTATTTTTTTAAGGTAACTAGCAGTCATATAAGCATTTCACTGCATATAATACTGTGTATGACTGTGCATGTGACAAATAAAATTTGTATATTGGGGGGGGTTGGTCATATTTTGCTATCATACAAACACGCACTGTGGCTGAATTAGCTTTACATTATACAGTGATATAGCAATATAGAGATGCAATAATATAGTGATACTATAGTAGTAGTAGTAGTAGTAGTACTGTATGACTTAACCATTATATCACTATATTATATAATGTAATATACAGTAGTGATATATTAATATAGTGATATATTGATACACTGAAGCAATAATGTATTGATACGGTGATATAGTGATACCGTAATATAGTGATAAAGTGATACACTGATACAGTGAAACATTGATGAAGTAATATACTGCAGTGATACAGTGATACATTGATACAGTAATATAGTGATACGATGATATATCGATGCAGTAATACAGTGATACAGTGAAACATTGATGCAACAATATATTGATATAGTGATACATTGATGCAGTCATATAGTGACAGTAATATAGTTATACAGTGAAACATTGATGCAATAGTATAGAGGTTTAGTGATACTGTACATTGATGCAGTCATATAATGGTACAGTAATGTAATAACATAGTGATGCAGTAATATAGTGATTCAGTAATATACTCATGCAGTAATCCAGTGATAGAGTGATATAGAGATTTTATAACATAATTATGTAAAAATATAGTGGTATAATAACATAGTGATATAGTGCTACAGTAATATACTGATATTGTCAGAGAAGTGTTTCTCAGTGGCCTCTGCTGGTCACGTGTTCTAAGTTTGTTAATGCATAGTTTGTTTATTTAATTATTATAATTTTTTAACATTAATTCGTATTGTTGTTGTTCCTGGGTGTAAATGCCCTAGTTAACTGTTCGGGTTCCGGTAACATACCCTAATCGGAAAAATCAATGAAACCTCTGACAAGTGCAGTGAATAACACTGATTATCTGGTTACACTCATATCTGTTATGGGCTGGGATAAGGCAGCAAGTGAACAGTCAATGTGTTGGAAGCAGGAGAAAATGTGCAAGCAGGGCCAGATTGTGATGTGTAGATGATTGGTTCAAAACTCCAAAACTGCAGATCTTGTATGATGTTCCTGGTTTGCATGTGTCAGTAATTTCCAAAGGTGGTCCAAGTAAGGACAACTGGTGATCCAGTGACAGTGTCCAAGGCTAATGATATAAATCGGAGAGTGAAGGCTGGTATGTGTAGTCTGATCTAATAGAAGATCTGCAGTAGATCAAAGTCCTGATAAAGTGAATGCTGGTTCTGATAAAAAGAAGAGAACTGAACATATCAGTTTGTTGTATGGAGCTGTTGAGCTGCAGACCAGTCAGGGTGCCTATGCTGACCTGTGACCTCCCCCCAAGCTTCTACAATGGGCAAGTGAGCATCAGAACTGGAACACGGGGTGATGAAAGAAGTTGACCTGGTCTGTCTGTGTGTGTGTGTGTGTGTGTGTGTGTGTGTGTGTGTCTACCTGGGGAAGAGATGGCAGCAGGATGGACTATGGGAGGAAGATGAGCCTGTGGATAAACTGTGATGCTCTGGGGGATGAAAGAAACCTTGATCAAGTCTGATCCATTAAGGCCCCAGCTTACATCTTACAGGACTTACAGGATCTGCTACTAAAGGCATGGTGGCAGATACAGTACAGTAGCACACAACTTCAGAGGTTTAGTGAAGTTCAGACCGTGATGGGTCATGGTGGTTTTGGTGTAAAAAAAAAGGGAGACCTTTTCAATATTAGACTGGTGGTTATAATGTTATGGTGTATAATGAATGGTGTAGTCCCTGTTGGTATTATGCTCTTCTTTTGTTTAGCATTTTGTAATCATATTGGCTTTGCTTTCAAATTTAGGACCGATATTTCCTGGTATAGTAGAAACAGCAACTTTAACATAAAGTTTCTGTTACAAATTAGCTACAAGTTTTGCGGAAATGTCACTATATGTGAACAATATGTCTGCATTTATTGGCAGGTTTAATATCCTGAGAAATACTGAGTAAGAGGGCAGTAAAAGAGCCGTAAAAGAATAAAAGAGCAAGCCGCAGTGCCTGGCTGAGCATGTAGCGTAAGCACAGTATGTGTGTGTGTGTGTGTGTGTGTATGTATGTAAATGTGTTCTCATTAATGCAGAACACAGGGGGATCTGCAGTCTCTCAGAGTTAAACCGCTTTTGAGTGCAGTGCTAAACTTTTGCCCTCTGGTGTCAAACGATTTTCTAAAATTATTTAAATTTTTTATCTTCATTGTTTTAATGACTGATTTAATTTGTGTAATAAATTATCGGTTATCTGTGCTAACATAATCCTCCCTTTTACACATTTGTCTACATAGATGCCTACACACACATTTACACACACACACACACACACACACACACACGCACACCCACACACACACACACACACACACACACACACACACACACACATTGAGTAGTGCACATGCATCCGGGCTGCAGCGGTGTAGTGCTGAGTTTTATTGGGAGGTTTATTGAGGTCGAGCTGCACTACTGTAACTCAATTTGTGATTTTCATGCCAGTATTAACCTCTTCATTGATTTGTGCCACTCGCTACAACTATAAGGAACTTCACAACTGGAACTAACGGGAGCTGGAATCGGTGTGTGTGTGCGTGTGTGAGTGAGAGAGAGAGAGAGGTGTGCTTACTTGGGTACTTTCACTGAACGTGGTCAGAACCCACAGTGGGAAAATCTATACTTGTAATCTAAATAGACACGCTGAGGTCAGAACCAGAAAAACAGCAAAAACATGAGGAGTGAAGATGGAAAGGAACCAGAAGAACTCGAGAACATGAAGCTGTAAACCAAAGATTGTCAAACAGCAAGTGGAGTTTGTAACAGAAGTAAGGTCTTTCTGGAAGAGTGTGTGAGTAGAGACAGGACAAGTGTGTGTGAGTAGCGGCAGGACAAGAGTGTGTGAATGGAGACAGGACACAGGACAAAATCCGACAGCGAGTAAACCTCAACATGGCAGCTGTATTGCTTAAATCCCACCTCTCTGGTCAAAAAAAAAAGTGTCAGTCATCTTGTGAGGTTAGAAAGCACCTGGTCTGTCAGATTGTCACTGTGACACGTGTGTGTGTATGGATATACTGTACAGGGCTTGGCACTTTTAGTTAAGGGAACTCCTGTTATTGATACACTAATTTGCATTTATATATTATTTTAAAATGAAATAAAAAAAATATGATAATAACAAATACATGGTAGTCCATTACAAATGTAATATATTTTAGTAAAACCATCAGAATATTAATATATAAAAGCTACATGAGGCATACACATGTGAGTAGAAACAAACGTTTTCTGGTAGTTTTTAGGCCAGTTCAAAATTAACATGTGGCCAAACAGAGTTTGTTTTAAAGCAAATAATCAGAATTTAAACGGATACATTTCTACAAATACAGTAAATGAATAAATAAAATTCTAAGTACATAAAAACATGATGCTCGCCTTGTAGGTTTTACATATTGATATGTCTATTTTACTGAAATATACTGTATTTCAGAATTTTTTTTGGTAAGTTTTTGTAATGGAAATAATTCTGTTTTAAAGGGATTAATCTGAACATACCAGTTTTTATTTATTTATTTATTTATTTTTTTTTAGCAATTTTTAAAAATAAACATATATTGGGCTCAGGATTGTGCAGTATAGAGTGACATCCTTTTTTTTCAGCATAAAATAAACAATATGATAACCTGAATTTAGTTCAGTTTAACCAACTATCCAAACATGACTGAGCAAAAAGAAAAAAAAAAGGGTCACATAGGCAAAAGAAAGGTTTGCATATGCTTATATGGAGAGTTTCAGATTTTTGCGACATCATTCCCATATTTTGGTAGAGGTAAAATGTACCATTTATAAGCATAATGATAACCTACCTGACATATATGAAAACCCAAATACACAGTTTGAGGACTGAAGCCTCCCTGTTAACACACACTGGCAAGGCTTCCATTAAAGTACTTTTTTTTTTTTTAAATTGTCATTGACATATGCTGTGCTGCTTGCACTTATCTGTGCCACTTGAGTTTTAATATAAGTACAGTGGTATATTTACATAAGTTACTGTAGTTTCTTAAATAATGCATTTTACTTTTACTTCACTACACCCAACTGAAAATATCTATACTTCACTACATTTCTGCATGGCATTGTGTAACATAACAATCCTATCAGTAGCACTTGAAGTGGTAATATCCCCACCTATGGAATATTATACAGTGTTTGAAATCAGAAGCCGAGATGGTTGCAGACAAAAACAGCACTTTCACATTCGAGAAAGAGAGAACGTGGGAGAGAGAGAGAGAGAGAGATACCGTAGCTTAAACACCACATTGAGCGAATACAAGCTCAGTATTTATAATGCTTAAGTACATTTTAAGGTGACTACTCTTGTATTTTAACTGTTCAAGTCCAAGCTACGTCCTAATTTCCTCTCACTCACCAGGTCCAATGAGCTCAAACTGCTGATAATCTGTTGCATGCGCACCATAAACGTGGTAAGCACCAGAAGAACATAATATGAACTGAATGCTGTCTTTTTACAACATGGCATTGACCTACAGTACCATGTGCATAACACAAGCCTGAAGGGGCACTGTATAAACCACACTGACATAGCAACAACACAGTGACATTCCAATGTGTCATGCTTGTAGTACGGTAATGAAGTCCCCAAGCGGTGTTAGTTGGGTTGTTAATTGGTCAATGCTGGCATTAATACATCCTTATAAAGTTCTTTCTGTGTCCAGCTTTTCTGGACTTTGAATGCCACTAACAAGGTGTGCATAACACTCCTGAGACAGGAAAGTGATTTTTAGTCATACAGTTGCAAAGCTCAAAGCTGTTCACAAAGCCGCTTACTTCCTTTTTCAATATAACTTTATTATAAATACATATAAATCGTAATTCTCATATTGTTTTATTCAGACCTTATGTAAATGAAAATGTGCAAATTTGCCTTTTTACATTGAAAATGTAATGTAAATATCATTACCCCTGTAACAAAAGCAAAATTTAAAATGAATAATGGAAATTTCATCTTTTAAAACTTCAGGAATTACTGTACGTAATAACACACATATTATCCTGGAATAAATTAATGTTATTTATTTTTGTTCAACTCACATAATTTACCTGAGATGAAATTTTAACTTTTTGATGAATGGATCTTATGGAAAAATAGTGGCTGCTAATCTGGCCTTTTTAACACACATGCTAATGTCATGAGTTGGCTAAGCTGTGAGGCCAATCCCCAGTCTTAGAGAGAAGGAATGGCTGTGCTTTCTCCGACATCATGCTTTTTATCAGCTCTAAAACAGCAGCCATAAACCACATAAAAGCCCTGTCAGTGTGCCATGGAGCCATTTAGTGCAGCAGCCACACAGGAAAGACAAAAAAGCTTCTCCACACGACACTTTTAAAAAGTTCACGCCTCTTCCAGTACGCTGTATCGGACTGATGGCTCTTCCGGTACGTGATGACATTCTACACTGGCCCTGCGGTCTCGCCCCGAATCTCCCGGACGCGCACTCTCGACTGTGCCGAAACCCATCCTGTGGCCTCCCTTAAGTGCATCTTGTGTTTGTTAAGTGCACGGGACGGAGGGCCTGCTTTGGAATTAATCCAATCTGAGTGCCCTCTGTGATCGGAGGCAGCTAGGGAACGTCACACCTGAGGGGGCAGGAGGAAAGTTCAGGGAGTAAAATAAAGGCATGTCAGAGCACCTGTCCCTGTAGTCTCTGTGAGGACATTTAGTATACATATACACACACACACACACACACACACACAGATGCAGTCGCGCTGAAAGACAAAGTTGCTGATTAAAATTTCATGGCGGATCCTTTTTAGGCCGAGCCTATTGTGTCTGCTCCCCATTAGAGCCGCTCGTGCGATGGCGACAATAGGAGCGGAAGTGGAGGATCATTACTTTTTAATGGCTGGTGAAAGAGTGAAAGAATGAAAGAGTGTAAGGTCCACTTTAGTGGCCCTTTTTTGTACTGTAGTATTGAGTGCCAGCGAGTCGTTCCCTTCTGTGCTATCCCAGTGGAAAATACATGTTCTCTAGACTTTCTCATAACCAGAAATACCTCTTTTTTTTCCTCTCAGAGGTCAGAGGTCACACCGAGTCTTATGGAAAACAAAAGGAAAACTCCAGGGAAGATCACTTAAACAAAAAACACAAAAGAAAAAAAAAAATTCTGTTCATATTTCAGGTATGTGTTTCGACAAAGTGTGCTGTGAAGTGAGAACAAGGGAAAAACATGTTTGCAGTTTAGTGAACATCTCTGAGGAAGGAAACTCAGGAGGAGGGAAGTTCTCACAGTTTGCTAGAAGGTTTAGGAAACGTCTCAGGTCATGTCAAAGAGAATATTTTTGTAAATGTTCTGTCATATTGGGCCTACAATCTAAACCAAAAACAAGAACAACAACAGCAATGACAATGACAAATGCTGGATCATGATGGAAAACAAAGCATAGAAGGGAGTAGGTTAAACACTTTGTCTCTCTGGTGAGAGTATGTACTGTACAGTAGCTAGTGCACTTATCTTGCTTTGCTAATCTGAACTGAGAACAAAAGCTAGTATGAAGCTGATACTGCCAAAGGGGAAACCTCCGGTTCTGAAAAATGAGTCTAATGCAGAAGTGACCAAACTCAACTTTGCAATTCTCAAACGACCACTTACTCTACAAGTCGATCCCCATAGAGCGCCATGTTAAAATGTCCAAATATACACCAGAATTAAACATGTTAACAGTCTGGTGCCAAAAAAAAGATTTAGGAACCCATCCTGGCCATTTACGCATTTATGGATTAACCGGAGTTAAGGTGGACCCAGCTTCTGCACGGATGCGATGACCAGAGCTCCCACAACTGAGCTCCAAATCCACTCTTCAGAAAACCTTTGGGTGACATCACAGAGGGTTTGTCCAGATCTTATACAGTCAAAGAAAACTACGGTATTCATCAACAAGATACAAACTGCTAACTACATGAGCAGCCTGTTAGCTGCTAGTGTGACTAGCAGAGACTTTAAACATGTCCTCGCTACCCACTATATTTTAATTGAAAAGTAAATTGGATTCAGTGTTTTTCAGAGATGAAGTAATTAAGTACAACTACTACATTACTGTACTTAAGTATTGTTTTGTGTAACTGTACTTCCCTTGAGTATTTTCCATACTGTATGTAATCATTTTTACTGCTACTCCACATGCTTTGATGTAAAACCTGTACTTTTACTCACTACATTTTAAACAAAGACTCATTACTTTTTGATGATCACACAAAAGTGCAATGATTTTCTAATGTAAATAAATATTTAAATAAATAAGCGTCCACGGTGTCACTCACAACACACAGTGACCTAAGCTCCATCCCATGTCCCAAGGACTATGGGAACGAAACAATTCCCCCAATCCTAGTTTACAGAAATTACAAGCAGGTCAGTATGAAAGTGCTCATTCTTTAGCACACACCAAAGTTACTGACGGTTACCTGGCCAGGTGGATCCCACCCATTTTATCTACTGTATGGGCTGCGGAGTTTTATGGCTCCTTTTTCATGCATCTCGAATAGGTACACTTGTTAAGGTAAGATTAGAAGTGAGATAGCTAACTAGCTAAGAAAACGCGGCAAAAGAATTGAACTCTTATGCGTTCCGTTTTTGTTTCACACCAATAACACCTGTATTTTTTTTTTATACCAAGCTTATAATATTTTGGCACGTCCTCTAATCTTATTGCATTCTGTATGCTCGCAGTGTGCGCATGTTTAATTGTGTAGACTACTTGCATTATACAGAGTAGCAATGGTAGCAACTAGCTAGTTAAACTACCTACATTTAAGGCGCTAACAATGCTGCTCATCATTCATTTTATGTCAAATCTTGTCATTATCAACACATCATGACGTCATGTCCAGTCCTCCTATCCAATAGTTTCAGTAATTTTATAATTTCTTTGTTATTATTTTTTCATTTGTCTTTGTTAAAAAAAACAAAGAATATTTCTATTTATTTTTTTTTATTTATTTCAAGATAGTTCTATGAACCTCAACAAATTCATGTTATCAAGATAAATAACTTTTTAGCTGTGTTTACAATACTTTAAAATACTGTTTAATACTTTTGTGAGGAGTACTTGTACTTTTGTACTTTAAAAAAATACATTTCAGCGCATGTACTTAGTACTTCTACTTGAGTAAAAAAAAAACATTGGTACTACTACTTGTAGTGGTGTACATTTTCGGGCAAGTACTTGTACTTCTACTTAAGTATACAGTATATAGATTCTGTATACGTCAGCTACCTCCGGTGTTTTTTATTTATCCAAACACTTTTTTGTACACGTGAATTATGGTGATATCCTTGCTGAGCCCGATTGCAGCATCCCAACCGCAATGTCTAATTAAAACAATATAAAACATCGGACCGGCTGTGACCTTTGAGGGCACTGATTGACGCCGACAGACAGTTACACTCTCTAACCTTCACAAATGTCAGCGTTTTTCTGAAACCACAGAGACGCACAACATCCTCGCCCTCGCCGTTCTGTTTATCGTATTGATCTGTTTGTGAGGAAAGACGGGAGTCAGATCATAAACTATTAACCATGTTTTTTTGTTTTTTTTAAATCTTTGAATGTAATCTGAGTACTTTAGATGTGATTTAAACTCACACTTGTCCTCCGTCCGTTTTTATATTCTTAAACTAAAATTACTTTCTGTGCATTTTAAAAATTTGAAAGACATTTCTGGGTTTATACACTGGTAAACAGTGTAACTAGGAATCAACTAAAAAGATTTACATTTATAGTACTGAATGTGCATATGGTGTTTTAGTCCGCTAGCTAACAGGAATTACAAAAGGATTAATTAATTAAATTGAATTAAATTCAGAAATGTTCATAATGTTTATTTATCTAATGCTATCTAGCTAACATGAGCTAGTCTGACAGGCTTTCTGAAAAGATATTTCCATTCATGCTTATAATGATAATTGTGTAATATAATTTGCTAACTTTTTTTTTTGTTTATATATAAAAAAAAACTTATTTGATAATGATAGTTAGCTAATAAATGATAACATGACAGGGTTTTTGAGAAGCATTCAATATAATTGTATCCCCAGAATGTTTCATAAAAATAAATTGTGATTCTTGGCAACCTGGAAATTGTCTCCACACACTAGCTAGCATATACAGTATGAGCTAACCTCTCAGGGCTTCTAAAAGAAAGTTTTAGATTTTTTTTTTTTTAATCTCACTTGATCATTCCAGCTGGCCAACCAGAAAGTTTAAATAAATATTTATAATCCTATAATATAAACTAGCTAATAAATCATAACCTCATAAAGGATTTGGATTAGAGTTGAAGTGTAATTTCAGCTAAATTTATTGAGTTTTTTTAAATAAGAAATTTACCAAAATATTTGATAAAAAATATATAATTTTTTCTCTACTCATTACAGTAGCATATATAAGCTAACCTGACTAAGACTTATTTAAAGAAATATTTTTGATTTTGTTAGCTAGCTAGCTTTTTTTTTTTAAAGATAATTGTTTATAATCCTGTTTGATAATGAGAGCAAGCTAATAAATGCTAACCTGACAGGATTTCATAGTGTAGTCTAATTTTAGTTACCGAGTCTTTTTTGTGATTTTTAGTAACCTGGCAATGTTCTGTACTTACTAGGTAGCAAACAGAGGCTAACCTGG
>JAQQZS010000038.1:6080462-6102373 GCA_030068045.1 Platyallabes tihoni
TATTTCTGTTTTGTCTTTCTAACAGCAGGACTGTCTCTCTCTCTCCCTCACACACACACACACACACACACACACACACACACACACACACTCAAACGTTACCTCTTATTCCAGATCCCATGTTGCACAACACACCTTTCCTCTTCTCATCCTGTTCTTCTGCAGCCAAGCCAGCTGTGTGTGTGTGTGTGTGTGTGTGTGCGCACTAGCATGTGTGTATGCGTATGTGTGTTGGCATCGTTTCGACGTCTCGCCCGCGGTGTGTTCAGCGGCCCTTTGAGGCCGTCACGGCTGTGTGTGACTCTGGCCGATGGGTTCCACATGCTTCGTGTGAGAACGAGGGGAATTCAGGTGTAAGCCATCACGGTGTCTGTGATACACTCGCATGTTTCCAAGCAGCTGTCATCATACACACATCTGTTTTACCTTCCATAACCTTTTCCCGCTCCGACCAGGATCAAAAAACAACACACTTCTAAAACTTTGCTGGAAATGAACATTGCGGAAATGCATCAGAGCACAAACATAATTACAGTTGTAGTATGACAATAAAGCTTTCGTGTTCATGTTCACGCATGACCTTAAACACATGACGAAGAATGAACGCGGAACGGAAAAGTACAGAAATTCCAGACACAGATAGACTCAGATAGACTCTGCGCTTCTAAATCTGTTCTCTTTCCTTTTGTTGTCCTTTATGTCACATTCACATCACATTAAAATAATTAATAGAGAACTCAACAATTTTTTTATTATCATATTTGTGAAACACTTCTATATGTTTGTTATGGAATAAGAGGGTAACATTTCCAAAAACCGTTCAGACAAAAATCTGTATATTGTCCTGTGTCCTAACTCAAGATGTAACAAAACACTGAGTTTCTGCATTTGCTTTCTTATTCTTCTCAAATTTGTGGAATTAATACAACCTTAAAATAAGTATTTCTGTTATGGCAAAAGAGGGAAAAGGACTGGAAAAGCTCAAACATCCAGGAATCAATCTTGATAGAAATATGGAAATTGTCCAATTTTATAATCTCAAGAAACTTTTTAAAGAGATTTCAATTTACTTTCTTTATTATAACCTCAGATGATTTAAATAAACCTTTAAAAATCATATTACTGCACCAGGAGGAACAAGTTGTGGAAAGTAACAAAATTCACAAAACTAATCTAAAAATCATGTGAATGTTGTCCTGTGAAATACAGTAGGTTCAGGACAATGAGATTCAAAATCTGGTCTTGTCCTCCATTTTTTATTCATTTATCTTTTATATTGCTTATCCCAGTTTGTAACAGAAGGACACGTGTTGTTTTGTGATGTAGGCTCATGTGTTTCTGAAAACAGTAATTAATGAAACAAAGTCAATAATTGGTGTGTGATGAGCATTTGCTTAAAATATAGTCTTTGGTACAGTCCATGCATTTTTATAAGGAAATGAGCTGCTTAATTTTACTGAAGCTGCTGCAGAACCAGTAACAGGCCTTCTGAGGACTTTGTCGCACCTGCTTCTTTTCTCATGCAGCAAAACCCAGAAGCTTTCTTTCTGTTTTTTTTTTTTTTTTTTTGTCTGAAAAGTAATCATTTACATAATATGTTGATTTTTTTTCTGGCCTAAAGAAAAGAAAGCAACACATTAGTTCCTGTAATATTTTTTATTTTTTATTTTTTTGCTGGAAGACTAATGTTTGGAAATTAACAAATCATATTTGTTGTATTGAGCTTTGTTTTAATAGTACAGTATGATAAGAAATCCAGACGTGTCCTGTGATATAAAATCAATGACACAACAACACACTTTTGTTTTTCTTTTATTGTTCTTATACACTTGTGGGCAATTTAAAAATCATATACTGTATCTATCATGGAAATAAGACAAAATAATATGTGGAATGTCACTGGGTTTTTAAGGATAATTAGTCATTTGCTTTAGATGTGAGACATTTTGTTCAGGTTAAAAATAATTTCATTTGTGTTAACACCAGTCTTAATGTACTTTCAGATCTTAACCGTATGCACAGTTGCTCACATTGAATAATCTATTCCAAAAAATGCAAATGTACAGTAATAAATGTAAATGTAAAAAAAAATAAAAAAAAAAAAAGTCATATTATTATGTGGAAAAGTCCAGAAATTCCAAAAACATCCTGGAGAAATGTATAGATGATGCCCTGTGATGAGATTCTGCATCTGTTCTCTTTCTATTATTTCAATATTTATCTAATTCTCATGAACTTTAAAAATATCTCTGTTTTGCAAAATGAGGAACAAGGAACAAGGCCTGGAAATGTCCAGCAATTCCCAAAAAACATTTGGACACAATACAGTTATTGTGCTGTATTATAAACATAAGGAACTGTGTTTTACATCTGCTCTTTTCTCATCATTCTTATATTTCTGTCAACCTTTTAAAAATATTTCTGTTACAGAGACAAATTATGGAAAATTATGGAAATTTCCAAATGTATCTGGACAAAACTAAACACTCCAAACTCAGAGGTTCTAACTCCGTCCTTTTTCCTAGGCGGTCCTTTTTTTTTTTTACAAACACACTTTAAAAACAGTAGACAACAGACTTCAAAGTTTTGGAAGTTCCCCCAATAAAGGTTCTAAGAGTGTTCAGGTCACCAAAACATCATGATTGTAAACCATCAGGAATCTGATTTTCTATGATGTAATGGACATCATTGGCTCTTAATAGACTCTAATGTGTTTCTGGAGATGTTTCAGCAGTTGTTCTAATGGTTCCTTTCACTTTTATGGTAATGATCTACACATGACAAAGGTTCCTTTAGGTTTCTGGTGAAAAAGTTCTAGATTATGATGGAAACCATTAGAGATTTATCATGGTTTATAATAAACAGTCTTGATGATGTAGTCTTTGATCGTTATCACCGAAATGAGGATGGGTTCCCTGTTGAGTCTGGTTCTCCTAAAGGTTTCTTCCTATTGCCATCTCAGGGAGGTTTTCCTTGCCACCGTCACCATCAGTTTGCTCATCAGTAACAATCTGATCATTTTGATTCATACATATTTTCTCACACATATATTCATACATATTTTCATACACATCAGTTCTTTTCTTTTGATTGTGTAAAGCTGCTTCGTGACAATGACAGTTGTTAAAAGTACTATACAAATAAAATTGAATTGAATTGAATTGAATGTTTTAGATGGTCATTTGCTTTAGATGGTCCTGCTGTTTGGATTTTGAATTTACTCTGATGCTAGTCATCATCTAGCCATGAAAGAAAGTCCTGAATGAAAACGTTTAGGATTCTGATACAAACCATTAAAGACTTCCACTGGTTCTAAATGGGTATTTATTCATTTATGGTTGTTTAGAATAGTCCTAATGGTTCCTTTTTGAAATTTATTCTAACAGATATGATCTATTCCTGCTAGAAAATCTTATCAGGCTTTCGTGGTATCTGTGGTATCTGTATTCGTAGTAAGCAGAAAATTTCTAAAGGAAATGGAAAATCTGATGGAAAATAATACAGCATTGTTTAAATTTTTATTCACCTCGTTGCTATCACATGATAAACAGTGTTAGCTAATCAAGGTTCTATTATTTTTGGGGTGATATATCAGTGTCCTCATTTGGTAAACTAAAAAAGAGGAAGAAGAGGAGAAAGAGGAAGAGGGAATCGTATTATTCTGAGACTAATTAAAATTCAATTCAATGATTTTTTTGTTTGTTTTTTTGTTTTTTGGTCCAGAATAACGGACACACTGAGTGAACATTCTAGTCAATTACATGACTCATGAACTATTCCTAGCCCTGACATCAGCACTGTGATTGAGGTGAACGTCACAGTCCAGTCAGGGCTTTTAACAATAATTTGTCATTTGCTTTAGATGAGAAACATTTTGTAAAGGTTAAAAATTATTCCAGATGCATTAACGCCAGTCTAAATATATTGCACGGGTGTTCATTTTATAATAAAGGGGTAACGTGTAAGAAAATCAGCATGGTAAGGGTCAGAGGTCATGATACCAATGGGTACTGATACTGAAATGAGAAATCTACACAGTATTATTCTATCAGGTTCACCAGAGAACCTAAGCTCTGTTTATCTTCCTCCAAATTAAACAGTGGGCATAAAAAGTCGTATAAATGAAGTTGTGCTGTTGGATTTATTATTTACAGGAAGTAGATTTCAAAATTAAATGCATCATCTATCTACATGAATTAGACAGGGCTCAAATGAGAACATACAGCTGTTACCATTTTGTTTGCATTTTGTTAAAATTCCAATTCGTTGAAGATCAATATCAGCTGATCATACTGATCAAGATAAGAGCTGCTATTTACACACACACACACACATACACCCACACATACACCCACACATACAGTACACACACACACCATTTATATACCTACCTGCAATCTTTCTGTTACAGTACGAAAAATTAATTTACAGTTAAGACACGGGATAAAATAAAACCAGTGTTTGCTTCTTTAAAGGTTATGAAAAGGAAAAAAAGGAAGAATTGTATTCAAAAAAACTTTTTTGAATAAAAACATTTGTCCTCCATCATCATCATCATCAGTTCACAGATGCACAGATCAGATTTGCTCGCAATCAGACGAACGATGATTCAGTTTCAGACTCTGGCATGTGTTAAAAAAAAAAAAAAGATCAAACATCCATGATTGATGAATGTTTCTTAATAACAGGCTGAGCACACATGATGTGAAACATCGAGAACAAAAGCTCTGTAATTTTGAGCTGTAAGACAAAAAAAAGAAGAAAAAGGAAAAAAAAAGAAAACCAGCAAGCAGCTCGCCAAGAGAAACATTCCCAGTTATTGTCTGAATGAAAAATCGGCCTCTCCCGTGCTCCGTGGATCATGTAAGATTTGAGCAAACAGAAGTTCTGGCCAGCTGTACCCTCTTATCAGCATTTTTCCCTTTCTTTCAGTTTCAGTGCTGAAATCCTCCCCGTCAGGACTCAGGCGCTCTTATCAGCCGTTAGCTTAAGTGCTCTGACGAGAGAATAATAAATGGGACAGAAATGACATTTCTGGAGGCGCTTGAGCGTCTTGGCATGCTGAGGCTCTGGCGGCGGGACGATTAGGTCTGATTAATATCACTGGGATCAGAAAAGAGGCTGGATTTAGCACACCGTGATAGTGCTGGTGCCAAAACTTTGGGGAGGAGAAAGCACTTTCAGATCTGTGATCTGGTTAAAAGTGATGTCGGTGTCAGTGTGCGTTTGATGTTATTAAAGATACAAATGTGTACAGTGAGCAAGAAAAACATAAACGCCTTTACTAATCGTTGTGTCTGTGAATAAGAGCGGCCGGGACAGACGCATCACACAGCGCTTTCTGTTACCACACAGGTATTGTTCTAGTTAAGTATTTTCCTCTAACAGCACACACAGAGTGCTTTATTCCTCTTACATCACAGTAACCCACCAAAAATTAAAATGCTACTTATTAAAGAACCATACATCATACCTTTTATCCATTTATAGTTACAGAGTCAGGTTAGTTCCTGTTCTGACTAACGTTATCGCAGCTAGTGTATAAACGCTCGTTCCCCCTGGAGTCTCTCCTTATTCTCTCTTCCAAAAATATTGGAGTTGCAGTTTGTGATGTTACTGAGAAACCTCTAAAAAGTGTAAACTCTTCCGTCCTGAAGATGTGGAAAATCGAGCGAGAGAAAGAGAGATTAGAAGAGAAAGACTTTCTGTTTCTCCCCATTTTCCCCCTCACTCTGTCTCTTTATATCATTCTATTTTGTTCATCACACTTCGCTCTTTTTTTCTCCTCTATTTATTCCGTTTCCTGTCTCTCAGACTCTCTTTCTTTCTTTATATTCCCATCTGTCTTAATACTCTCTCTCTCTCTCTCTCTCTCTCTCTCTCTCCATGTCCCCTCTTTGGATTTTAAAGGGGGTGAAGAACACTTTAACCTGTTCCGCTCCATCATTTTCTTCCCCTCATCACTGATAAGCATATGTTTGTCCTGGTGGCACTGAGGTCAAACCACAGGAGGGCAGGAGGGATAAACACACACATACTAACACACACACACACAAATACCTAAAACACCTAAGAAGACCTTTTTCCTCTCCTTAAACTTTCACACAGAATTCATTATCCCGAGTTATTGCCCCTGAGTGTCGGGGTGCGAGTGCAGCCCTTGAGTCCTCGCCACATCCACAGCTAATTTACCCAGATCCCGAATCCGTCCTTATCTGAGGCTTTAGAGGTTCCGAGGTTGATTAACGTGGCCCGGCAGTGTTTATCGGTCCCGGCCGGCGGTGAGGAAACAGCGACGATAAGTGCTCGGAGCATTACGCATCCTATTTTCCCTCCCCATATTCGTCTGCAACCATCTGCTTAACTGATCTGGCTGCACTTTAATTAAAAGGGACTTCCATCTCATCGGGATTGTTACAGAACGGAAGGACAGCTTTCTGATGACTTCAGCATTCCTTTTCCTCCCCTCATGTCCCTCCGTTCGCTCCTGAACTCCGTCTTTCCTTCTGCCACTGCTTCCACTTAAATTCGGAATCAGTTTATTAGCATATTGAGTCACCATGTTGAGTATTGCCCGAGTGGTTAAAGCAGTCTATAATACAAATGAGCCTATTAATCAATCCGCTTAGCTCGTCAAGATGACCACGCCCCCTTCTCTCTCCCTCCCTCCCTCCACCTTTAGACAAAAATAACCTGCGCACAATTTTCCCCCTGCAAAAAAATGTGATCGATCGGCCGAGACATCACTGGTGTTCACTTCTTGTTCCTTTAGTTTAGTACTGGGTCAGCGTTGAGCCATTTTCAGCATTAAATCACGAAAATATACTCAATAAGTTGCTAGAAGTCACCAGATGATGTCACACCGCTCTCATAGCCCTAGTTAGACTGAATTAGTTTTTCATATAGAGGTCGGTGATGTAATTATTCTCGGAGTATCTCTCAGATTTCAGTCTAAATCCATCCATCTATCCAGACACGTGTCCAAGCATCTAGACACGTCTGGTCTATAAACCGAGCAGCAGTTCAGGTATTTACTTTAGGTAATACACTGTCCAGTCTGAACTAAAAAGATGGTGTTTTATCCTGTCGCATGTGTTGTGTTTTGAGCTCTTTTTTTTCACATTTAAAGACACTCCATGGAGCACTTAATATCTTATATTGTCTCTTTTCTAGAATTTCTATAAATACAAGTTTAAAATCACAAACCTATAAAAAATACTAGAGAATTTTTAAACACAAATCTTTAAGTATCTTGAAAAAGTTCATTTTATTTGTAATTTTACTGAAAAAGTAAAACTCCTATATATTTTTGATTCATCACATGTCAAACAAGATCTTCCAACACGTTTTTATTTTGATGATTACCACTTACAGCTCATGAAAGTCAAAAATCCATTATCTCAAAATATTAGAATTTATCTCGAATTTATTAATGTGTTTCATGTAGAGTTTGAGTAAATTACTATTCACACAATATAAATATCGTGCGTCTCCCAGTTTAGTTCAGTACACGCATGGGGAAGACTGCTGACTTGGCAGTTGTCCAGAAGACGATCATCATCACCCTCCACAAGGAGGGTAAGCCACAGAAGGTGATCGTTGAAAAAGTTGGCTGTTCACAGAGTTCTGTATCGAAGCATGATCATGAAAAGTTGACAGTAAAGGAAAAATATGGTAGGAATGACTACAGCTTTAAGAATATTATCAAGCAAAGCAAATTGAAGAACTTCATAAGAAGTAATTCATAAGGCGTGAAGTGGGGCTGGTGTCAGTGCAGCAAGAGCCACCACACACAGACATCTGCAGTAAAAGAGCTACAACTGTTGCATTCCTATTATCAAGTATCAAATAGAGACAACATTATACTGTAAGTGTTTTACCTGGGCTAAGGACAAAAAGAACTGGACCATTGCTCACTGGTCCAGAGTGCTGTTTTTTCTCATTTGGAAATCAACATCCCAGGGTCTAGAAGAAAAGTGACGAGGCATGGAAGAGTCATCATAAAGAGGCACAGAATCCAAGTTATTTGAAGTTTCCACAGGAGATTTTAGAGCTCTTCATGCTTCCTTCTGCTGACAAGCTTCCAGCAGGATTTATCACCTGCCCACAGTGCAAGAACTACCACTCTTGGTTGACTGGTGAAACTAACTGGTTTACTGATCGTGATATTAATGTGCTTGATTGACTAGGCATCAATACAGACGAGCAGAAGGCTGCTGTCAAAGCAACCTGGTATTCAATATTGCATAAGCAGTGCCACATTCATGCCGCGTTTCACTGATGCATTAATTCATGCTAAAGGAGCTCTGACCAATTATTGAACGCGTTAATTCAATTCAATTCAATACAATTCAATTAAATTGTATTCATATAGCGCTTTTAACAATGGTCATTGTCTCAAAGCAGCTTCACAAAAATGAAAAGAAAATTTGAAAAGAACATTTATGGAAGTGTGTACGTGTGAGAAAAATGTGTCTAAATGAGATTGTCTCTGATGAGCAAGCCAAGGGTGAAGGCGACAGTGGCAAGGAAAAACTCCCTGTCTATAGCTGCACATACTGTCTTTATACGCAATTCTAAAAACTTCTAATTTAGTTTTTCTCCATTTTTGCTCAAGGTTACGGGTTGCTCTCTTTAGGGCGTGGGTATGACTATTGTACCATGGCGCAAGTGTTTTATCTTTGACATTTTTGAATCTGATGGGAGCAACAGTGTCTAATGTACTGGTAAAAAAAAAAAAAAAGTGCCCATGCTGCTAGTCACTTCATCTAGATCGTCTGCAATTAGGGTTTTAATAAGAAATTGGGACAGATCCGGCAGATTACTTGTAAATCTGTCTTTAGTAGTCAGATTCATATTTCTACCAAATCGATAACGTGGGGAGACACAGCTAATCTGTTCTACGGGTAGAGTATATATCAGGAGGCGATGATCTGTGATATCATCACTTTAAGGTAAAATCTCTATATTAGAGATATCTATAACATGGGATATAATTAAATCTAGTGTATGATTAAAGCGGTGAGTTGCTCCATTTATATTTTGCTAAACACCAAAGGAATTTAGCAAATCCATAAATGCGAGTGCTAAAGCGTCGTTAGTATCATCTACATGACTGTTAAAGTCTCCTACTATCAACACTTTGTCAGAATTAATCAATAGCAGATGTCCAAATTTTTTAAGAAAATCAACATATGGCCCCGGGGGTCTGTACACGGTGGCCATTGTAAAATATAGCAAGGGTTTATTATGTATTTCACAGAGTACAAAATTAATGATAAGCACTTCAAATGAGTTAGACCTTGGCCTTGTTTTCTGAGTAACAGTGAGTATATCATTGTAGATAGTTGCGACACCACCACCACCACCACGACCAATTAGACGGGGTTCGTGCTTATAGAAATATCCTGACGGAGTAGACTCATTCAGACCAATATATTCATATTCATAAGCCATGTTTCGGTGAGGTAGAGTGTGTCAAGGCAATAATCTGAGATCATTTCATTAACAATAAGTGCTTTAGGTGCAAGGGATCTGATGTTGAGAAGTCCAAACTTTTTCTGGTTTTATGGCTGTTAGGTTGTTTCGAGCGAATTTAACGAATTTGTTCTTTTTTTCTCACTATTCGGGGAACAGACACAATTTCTATAGGACAAGCTATGTCTGCACGTCTATCAGTATGGTGAGTTGTAATGTGGCTAATATGATTGGAATCTAAGGTTTGACTTACCGCCAGTCAGATGGTTCGTAGTGTCCTGGAGATGTTGTCAGAGAGGACCGCTGCTCCAGCTCTGCTAGGGTGCAGACCATCAGTGTGGTAGAGCCTAGGACGCTCCCAAAAACCATTCCAGTTATCAACAAAGGGTAATCTTTGTTGTTGCCACCAACATTGTAACCATTCATTAAAGGCAAATAATCTACTGAACCTCTCGCATAAATGAACATACTTTTTAAAAATTTAGGAAATGAAGTGAAATCTGAATCTCAAATTTAAAAATGCCCATGAAAAGGTTTAATGATCTTTAATCATAAAAATAAATTCTAATTTTAATCTAATAAAGATATTTTATTAGTATTCACTTCCTAAGACGCTTTCATGCAGGTGGGTAAGCGTTAGAGCCTAGAACATAAATGTCATTATGTCATGTGACCATAATGATCAAGGTGAAGGATCAAATGAAGCCACATCCCCTACTACAAGTTCCTGTAATAAAGATCGTAACAATCTGTGTGTGTATTTAAATGAGGTGTGTATTATAGACACGGAGTTACGTACAGTACATCATAAAGACATGTCCATGATTACAACCGCTGTCTTCTGACAACATTACTGAACAGACATATTTCTGGAAAAAAACAGATCCTGTCTGACTAGTGCTTAAGTTGTATACACACACACACACACACACAGTTTCACACACTCTCCTGCAGAAGTCTGAAAGTTGGTCCGGGAACAGATGAGTTCCGTGCAGGAAGTAGGCGAGCAGAAAGAGCAGAGTGTGCGAGTTGGATGGTCCAGAGTCAGGGATCGATACGGCTGTTTACAGTTTCTCCCTCCCTCATCCCTTTTGTCTTTTTTCTAATTTAGTGTTCCCAAAGCGTGGACAGGGTCTCGAGCGTGTCTGCTGCGCTTGCATCTTGGCCATCCTCTCCTCTCTCCATCACTGTCCATCGATGTTTCTCTCTCTCTCTCTCTGTCTCGTTTCCTCTTCCCTCTCTCTTTCTCATCCCTCCTGTTTTTTCGGCCCCTTCGAGAGACTGATGGCTCGTCAATAGCATTAGCCGTGTTGCCGGCATACAACCCGATCGATGCGAGAAGTCTAAAACGTCGACTAGTGCCATCCAGCTCAGGAGTTTTCCAGAAATGGGTTTAAACTCTTTTATCCTGACGAGGAAGAGTTTTGTGTCGTTCTGCCGTTTAAAACCCATCTCAAAACTCTCATCCCTACTTCACTACTTTTTTTATTGATTAATTAACCGATCAATTGATTGATTGATTTCATTAACTCGAGTTCTACATCAGCGACATTTACATCTTTATCCAGTGCTTCTTTTTTTCCATTTTTGAGCTGTTTTCACTTCAATTACACCCGGCGATTAAAATCAATTAGCATTCTGAGGTATGGAGCCAAATGAGAAAGAACAGGATTAGTGTGTGTGTGTGAGAGAGAGATGCTTTCCAAATTCACTGTCAGCTCATGAATTAATTAGTCTAATTAGCAATAATGAGATTATCACAAAACCAAACGTCCAACTCTTCATGAGTTCTTTTTTTGTCTCTCTTTTTTTCTTTTGTTTTTACCTTTACATTTTTGTACAGTTTTTGTCTCTGTGCATTTTTTTTGTTATACTTTATTTTGTCCTTGCCTCTCTCTGCATGTAAATATATTTTTCTTTTTATTCTATTCTTTTTAGTGGTTTTGTTTCCTGTCTCACTTTTGTCTTTTCCTGTCTTTTTAGCATCTCTCTCTCTCTCTCTCTGATTGTGTTTGTGTCCTATATCTCTTTTTCTCCCTTTTTTCTCTGTTCATCTTTATATGATATATACTAAATAATACCTATATAATATAACTTTAGTATATATACAGTGTCTCAGTTTATACTTAGTGTCTCAGTGTGATTAAGTTTGTGTCCCACTGTGTTATTGTGTCTGTCTGTATTCAGTGTGTCTCAGTGTGTCTGTCTGTGCTCAGAGTGTCTCAGTTTGCACTCAGTGTCTCAATATGCAGGTTCTCTCTACTATGTCAGTCTCTCTGTCTGTCTCTTTATGTCTCAGTCTGTATTCAGCGGGTCTCTGTGCGTCTCCGTCTGCTCTCACATGTCTCACACGTCTATACTCAATGTGAACTCCGTTTGTCTCAGTCAATGCTCAATCGGTCAGTGTTTACTTACATGTTTCAGTCTGTACTTAATGTGTCTCAGTGTATGTCAGTGTGTCTCACAATGTCTCAGTCTGTACAGTGTGTACTGTATGTCTCAGTGTGCAACGTGTAATCAGTTTCTTTGTGCATCTCCATGTGTTTGAATGTGTTCTGTGCATTCCTTAGTGTGCACTCACTGTGTACTCTGTGTGTCTCAGTGTGTCTCTGTGTGTGTAAGCATGTCTTCAGTGTGTACTCAGGGTGACTCATTATGTACTCAGTGTTTTGGTGTGTACTCACTGTAACTTTAATGTTTATTTAATTCGTCCCAGTGTATTTCCGCGTGTTCTCCGTTTTTTATTTAGAGTTTCTCACTGTGTACTCAGTGGGTTTGTGTGTTCACGTGTGTTCTCGATGCGTCTCAGTGTGGTCTCGGTGCGTGCATGTGTGTGTTGTCTGTGTGGCAGATGGCTTCCTTTTGGTGCTATCACTTGTGATGAAGTGCTTCTTGGAGGAACTCTTTGGAGGATGGTTGCTAATTATGACAGTGCTGCTGAACAGGCAGGTTCTCTCTACTATGTCTGTCTCTCTGTCTGTCTCTCGGCCTTTCTTGGTATGTCTGTCTCTTTCTGTCTCACTCTCTCAGGTCTCAGATGACCCGTTAATTCTTATGTAGATCTTCAGGCTCAAACAATGCGTGTAAGTAGGAGGTTTGGCTTTATTTTATTTTGTTGTGTGTGTGTGTGTGTGTGTGTGTGTTTAGGATGCAGTAGAACATTTCATTCTTAAAGTGTGTGAGGAGAAACAGAAGGTAAATTTCTCCTACGTACCACACTGACATGCCGTAATTACAGCATCTTGACCGAATTGCACACGACAGCCACTCGTTCGACACACACACACACACACACTCCTCCCTGGTGGAAAGAAAAGGTGAGACTCCGGCTTGGTGTGTTTGTCAGGGCCGATCGATGGCCGCTTCCTCGGGAAAACGGTAAGTTATGTTGCTCCTGTCATGGCCGTAGCTGGGTGTGGGGGGAGGTGTGTGTTTGTGTGTGTGTGTGTGTGTGGGTGTTAGTGGGGTGGGTGGCAGAGCAGGAGGAAAATATCTTTAACTACCCTCGGATAATCAATAACCCCCCGCTCTATTATTCTGCCACGGCTATCGACGAGCAGCCTGAGTGTGACAGAGTGCTGGCGGGGTCAATACCCCGGGCCTACACCGCCGTACACACACACACCATTATGTTCCTGTTTGTTAGCATCGCTAACACGACGTCCCAATGCTGCTCATATCAATCTGTAATACAAGCTAGCAGGAAACCGCTTAGCAGCAGCTAATGCTAACAGCATTATATAATATATATATATAATACAATATATATATATATATAGATAGATAGATAGATAGATAGATAGATAGATATAGAAAAAAGAAGAAAAAGAAGAAAAGGAAGGAGTGTAAAAAAAAGGTGGGAAAAGATGAAGGGAAGCAAAAAATGTAAAGATGTATAGAAATTGACGATAAAGAAAACTTAAGTTTGAAAGAACGAGACAAAGAAATAATAATGTAGTAAAGAAATAGAGCGTAAAAAATAAAAATAAAAAAAATTATTTAACGTCGTTGAAAGGTTTTTATGAGAACATTTTATTATCTTTGTCTCTTTTTAAAGCCTTTCACAGATCTGTTTGTCCGTAATAAAATGAAAGCTGGTCACATGACCCATTAGCTCGCTGTTTGCTTTTGCATTAATCATCATTTGACGCCATAATCGGTCAAAATCCCTGAATCGTTCAGTTTCCTTTGGAGCTTTTTCATTTTTCCCTTTTTTTTTTGTTGCCAAAATTGCCAAAAAAGAGTTTGGTGAAGAACGAAGAGAGACAAGGTGCATGGCTCACACCAGGATTGACAGGCTGTCAGAAAATCGACTCGAAATCCGAGCAGCAGAATGAAATACAGTAACATGGAGAAACAGACTAAGGAACATGTTTAGAAACGTACAGAAAGAAGAGGAAGAGCGAGCAAGTGAGAGAAATGAAGGAAGGTTCCAAATGCACCAGTGACATTTATCTTCCAAAGTGTTCATCACAGATGTTCCATGACTTTCTTCACATCTTCTTGGTTTCTTTTCGACTGCTGGAGAGCTTACGAAGCAAGTGTAAGGAATCCACCAGGAGAAGAACTTTACATTACATTACCACCAGTATGTCCATCAAAATAGCCCACGAGGAGGACCTGAAGCACTGCAATGACATTACATCTGGATGTCTCTTACAAACGGATGCAAGAACAAGAACATGGCTTCTCAAGGAGGCTGCTGCAGGACCTACAGTGAGATTAAAGGAGATTTCACGTCCTGCACGTGACATCATCAGCTCATCTAACAAAAAAAAACATCCATGCATTAAGCTGTGGCAAAATCTAAAGTACATTATTATAAAAGCGGTGCGTAAAATACAGTATTTCCATGTACTTAAACTATATAGAACTCAAAGAAGGAAATAAACAACTGAACTGAAAAGAAAGAATGATGGGAAGAAAGAAGGAGGATGAGACGTGGACACTCTGGATGAGGAAACAGGAGCTCGGCGTGCCAGTGACTGATAAATCTTTAATATAAAAATTGTACAAGAATTCTGATACAAATTACAAGAGAGGTATTTGGACAAAATATGAATAAAATTCCATTTACATCCCGAAACCCTTTATGCATTTAATGCAAAAACCATCGACAGTCAGCTATGATACAGAAGATACACGCAAAAGCAAATCAGTTTGAACAAAGAAACCAAACAGGACCTTTATTTTATTTCTTTTTTTTTAAATTCATTAATTTTTTTTCTTCCTCAAGTGTGCCTAATGGAAAAACGCTGTTCAGGGCCCATGCACTATTCATGAAGCTCGGTGCAAAAATCCAAGCGAATAAACACGAAACGAAACAAGACGAAACACAGCGAACAGCGTGGCCCAAAACCAGCGGGGTTAAACACAAAAAAAAGAAAAGAAAAAGAGAAAAGAAAAATCGGGGGGAGGGGTTATTCACAAACAAAAAGCTTACGAGATATCTGTCGACAAAAATGAGTAAATATTAATACTGAATTATGATTTTCATTTCTGCTTGTTTTTTTTTTTCATTTTACAAACTACGCTCAAATACCTTCAATTATTATTATTTTTGTTATTATTATTATTTACCTTACATAAGGTGGAAATGCTGTGTAGGATTAAACAATCTTAGAATTTTTTGAAAATGTGTTTTTTATTAATTTTTTTGTAATCAATTTTCCATTTATTTTTCGACCCACTGTTTTTGCATCTGCAGTTTTATTCTAAGTGCTCAGTTTGTCTCAGAACATCAAATCAAAGTGTTAATGAAATATTAAAACGTCACTTAGGCTGGGAGTATGTGTGTGCTTCATGTCCTTAAGAAAAAGAAATAAAATGGTATTTTATTAAATAAAAACTGTTCTCTATACACTCATGTGATGAAACAGGAACTGAACGATGTGTCACATGATTTAAACATCAAATATTGTTTCAAATATCTTTATTTGTGTCTAAACGCAGTTAAAGGTGCATTTCTGCCCAAAATGGAAAGTTTTCATCTTTATCGCAAAATCTGGTCGATCAACAAAAACACGAACAAAACTTTGTATACGACACGATTTTTCTCAGCAGCCATTTTGACAATCACTTGCTTTAAAATTAGCAGATTTGCTCCACCCCTTTGAGGCCAATCCTCTTAGGCCACTCCCACAACGCACTTCCAAAACTAGAAACTATTACTTTAAAAAAATTACAGATTGAAGTGTTGACAGATATCTGATGTTCTGGTTGTTTATGCGATGAAAAGCCGTTGTAATTTTTTTTATTATTTTTTTTATTTTATGACCACATCAGTCGTCTTTCCCCCTTCTTTGAAAAATAAACACTTTGTGAAAACTTTAGCAATGTTTTTATTTCCTTGCATGAGCTGATCGGCTACATTTCACTCCGATTAAACTCGGACTTTGTTTGCTTCTTTAATGCTTTTTTATTCAGACTTTTATGATAATGTATTGCTAACTTCCTGACCTTTTAAAACAAGAACAAATTGCGAGTAGCGGTGAGCGATGGGACACAACATCAGAATTGTGATCCGTTCCATGACAGTTCACTTTTCAGAGACTTTGTCTGGAATATTTGCTGTTTCCTAACGATGATAAATTCTGAGAATTTACATTTTTACTGAATGTAAAAATTTTTTTTAATTCAGTAGAAAATTTTAACCTAGAGAAGGAAAACTTCATAACTGAAGAATTACAATATGATGTTATTTGTAATATGTCATGTAACATTTGTCTCTCTCTCTCTCTCTCTCTCTCTCTCTTTTACTCCATTTCTTTTTTTTTCCCCTCATTCTGAGTCTGTTCCCTTTTTCCCCTTTCTCTGTGTCAGCACCGACTCCGCAGCTCATTTAGCATCAGAACTGCCGGCTTAGCCAAAGAGCTTTCGCTCATCCACAACCTCGGAAACACTGTGTATGTGTGTGTATGTGTGTGTGTGTGTGTGTGCGTGCATGTGTGTGTCTGTGCCGAGACAGTTCCTCTCCAGACTGTGTTTCAGAATCGGTACATTTCAGTCTTCACTGTGTGCTAACGTCTAAAACATTTTTTCCCCAAATTGTGAACAGAACCAGGAAACTAAAATCCTGGTTTATTCTGGACATTAATCAGAGTCTCCCTCTCCCTGTTCCTCCATCTCACTAAAACATGACTAGCCAGGCTTGCTGTCTCCTTCAGCATAGAGAGAGCACGAGGAGAATAAAGAAAGCCAGTTAAAAGCAAAGAAAGGATTATGAAAAATGAGGAAGTTATGGGAAAAAAACAACAGAAGATGGAAACATAAGAAAGGAGAAAGAATGAAGAAATAACAGCAAAAGTTTGAGAAAGGAAAAAGTAAAGAAGAAAGAAAGAAGATACGAAAAATAAATAATCCATAAGAGTAAGAATTAAATAAAAGAATATGAGAAACGGAAGAAAGGGAAGTATCAAAGAAAACTAGTCAAAGGGAAAACTTAAAAAGGAAATAAAAGATTGTAAGATATAAGTGAAGCAAAGAAAATAAACAGAAAAAAGACAAAAGGAGAAATCAGAAAGAAAAGAAATAGTGTAAGCAAATAGTGTAAGAAAGAAAACAAAAAAGAAGTAAAAGAAAGAAAGAAAGAAGGAAAGCATTTTTTAAAGAGAAATGTAAGAGAAAAATAGAAAGGACGGTAGACGCAGGCTTTCTTTCTGTCTCGTCCATCACCGGAGGTTAACAAGTCCTCCTGCTGCTGTCATCTCATCGGCCTGTTAATGCAGTGTGAGTGTGTATATCTGTATGTGTGTGTGTGTGTGTGTGTATGTGTGTGTGTGAGAGAGACAGAGAGAGAGTGAGAGAGAGAGACAGCTGTCAGCAGAGAGAGAAAATGCGACTCTGGAGAAGACGCTGGCTTTCGATGCTCAATTTTTCCCTTCGCATCGGATAAACAGGCAATTACACCTCCTGGTACTCGGGGTGACGGGGAACTTAAGCGTGCGTTATTACCCCTGTCCCTGCGGAACCCCAAACACTCCAGGAAAGAGGGAGCAAGAGAGAGAGAGGGGAAGGGGAAGAGGTGGGAGGGGGTCAGATGTGTGTGTGACACGAGCATGTCAGCAGCGTTCACCGTCTCTAAACGTAACGAAGTGACAAGCAAGTTATTAGACAGATCAGAGCGGACGCACTGCTCCTGCCTCCGGTGCGCACCGACTCAGATTTAATGATCCCTATGAAGCTCGCTGTCTCACTGCCTCGCTGTCTTGCTGTCTCATTGCCTCTCTGCCTCTCTGTCTTGCTGCCTAGTTGCCTCACCGCCTCTTTGTTTCGCTGCCTCAATATCTCGTTGCTAGCAAATGAGCCCGGCCAGTTAACATCACATAGCCACTTGTAATTTTACGTTAGCTAGACCAAGCCAGGCTACTTTATCTGGTTTATTTGAATTGCTCAAACATAATGGCAAGAGTGTGACTCTAACAAAGGGAACTTAAGGGCCGCCCTGGTTTAGCTAATCACTAACTACTTTCTAGAAAACATGGCTGGTTCACATTATGCTAGCTGGAGTTAACGCGGATGATCAAAGGCAATGAAGTGAAGATAGTCAATGCGACAGTGAGGTCATGGAGCTCAGTTTGTGATTGGCTGATTGAAGTTAAGCTAAACCCCACCTCCTTTTTATGGAAAAACAACAGAATGAACAGAAATTGCAATTGTTATTAAAACAAAACTTATCATTCTGCTTGAACCAATGTGTAAACTTGAGCCGTCGTTAAGGTTATATTTCATGATAATTATGTAATGTTTATGGTGGAATTACGAAACATTATATCTGGAAAATACACCCTGACTACAAACACACCACCTGTATGGTGAAATGGAGCGAATACTTAAATTCATAATAACAATATTGTGCATGTTGAGGATTTGTGATATACAGTATGATATAGGGTACACCTGGGTTTCAGCATACACCCCCTAGTGGATAAACACAGCACATGCAGGCTTTATTCAGGGAATCAGGGAGCTAGTTCTCGGGTTAATACGTTACATTGACTTGAAGTAACAGCTGATCAGAAATCCTGCAGCCGAAATGCCGTTTAAATACGTTCACGGGTTTGGGGTCGTCAGAGATTATTTAAAAAAATTATTTTATTTTATTTTTTTTTACTAAACACAAGTGCAAAACTGGTACATTTCTGTAAAGTTACATTTTTTTTATTTAATTTTCCCTCCTGGCCATAACTATCCTAAACACTGCAAAGTGTTTTTCTTTGTAACAAGATTACACATCCCGCTCAATATAGAAGCAAAGTGCAAAAAAAAATAAACGTTTTACTATTTTTTTTTTTAAATGAAAGAAAAAGAAACATGAAAAAGGAGTCGTTTTGGAGCCTGAAAGCATGCCAGCTCCGTCGGCATATCTCACACGTCGTTAAGCAAAACGAGTCACAATACCTTTTTTATTTTTTTTTAGTTCCTGGGTAAATTTTTCCTTTTATTTCTTTCTATTCTTGACGTTAATATAAATGAATCAAGCTAGTAAAATGCTACCTCTTGTCACCTACACTTTGAGCTGAAAGATCGACCTGTAACATAAAGGGAAAAAAAATAAAGAGCTAAAGAAAAAGAATGAATAAAAGAGAAAATAAAATAAAAGAGCAAGCGACCATCAATACAATTGTTTTACACCAAAAAGCCTCTCAGGACATTATTTACAAATTGAAAGTGTTCATGCTTTAGGTATGTACGGGATTCTTTTTTTTTCTTTTCGTAAAGCTATCGTTACACAAATACAACATGGAGATGTTTTTTTTCTCTTATTATTATTATTATTTTTTCAGTAATACCGTTTTTCTGCAGGCAACAGTCACACATAAAGAGTCTGAGGAACGTCTATGGAGTTGGACGCAAAAGAAATAAAAACAAAAGGAAAAAGAAAAATCGAAAGGGCGACCATTTTGGAATCAAGCAAACCAAGAATAGAATCGCCCTTGGAGAAACGTCCAATCCAGATTCTCCCAAAGAAGAAAAAAAGGGAACACTGACGTGACGCGTACGAGGTTTATCGTCTGATCGTCAGGTAAAAGGACCGACCTTTGACACATTTTGACACTGAAATGCAGGGACAGTGGAGTGTGTTGATAAATGGGCGTGTCTATGAGGAACGGGAGGCGGGGCTAGTCAACCATGTTGATGAAGGGTGCGTTTTTGTGCAGGTTGGGGTTCTGGCTGTGTCGGTTCCGGCTGCGGACGGACGAGAACATCATGTTGCACCCAGGCACTTTGCATTTGTGCATCTCGCGCAGGTGAACAGTTTTGTAGTGCACACGCAGTGTCCCTTTGTTGCTGTACATTTTGTGGCAGATGGTGCACAGGATGCCGCCGTTAGCACCTGCCATCGGCGAGGAGGCGGGGTCGGATGTCGCCAACCCTGCCCCCTCACCTAACCCGGCCCCCACTTCCTCTCCCTCGCTAATGTCCAGCTCGTCCAGGAGCACGCCTTCGTCGCTGGCTTCATCCGAATCTTGTGACGACTGGACGCTGCCGCTTGAGTGGATGCTTGACGCCGTGCTCAGGTCCAGTGCCGCATAATCACCGTCGCCGCGGTAACCATTGCCTATGGGGGACATGGGGTCCTCGTGCCGGTGTCCGGAGTAGATTTTGGCCGAGAACTCGGCGTGCATGTCCCGGGCCAGCGGAATGAGCTGGGGGTCGAGGACAAAGTCGTCCAGTTCTTTGGTCAGAAGTTTGCGGTGGAGGTTGATGTTGGAGCTGTGCCTGCCGTGCAACAAACAAACAAACAAACAAACATAAATAAATAAAATACTCATACTCTTCATTCATATTTAACTGTATGCAAGACTATGATGATGTAGCAGCTCTAATAAATAACAAAGCAAGAAGAAACTCAAAATAAAAAAGGTTTTTAGCAGATTCTAAACTTAATTAAAGAAAAGGGGGAAAGAATGGAGTTCACTTGTGATTAAACTCATCTATAAGAGCGCTGAAACCAGTGCTAATGCTGTAAATGTAGGATTGTTTAAATTGCATTGCATCAGTAATGTGCAGCTAACACCAATGCTAATGCTAATCCTCACTATTGTTAACGTCATCCATCCCACAAGACTGGTTTTAGCGGTGATTAATTAGTCGCTAACCGTAACAACCATTTCACAGCACATCACTGCTAATCGTGTCCTAACCCACGGCTAGCGGCACAGGTTTCAGAGTATCACGTTTCCTTGCGCTGTGAGAGAAGGCTAAGGCAGGCTAACCCGGTTAGGCAGAGAGCTGAGTGCAGTGGCGCTAGCTCAGAGAGCCACTCGCTAACACGTTTAGCCGCTGTCAGCACGTCTGCGCAAATCCAATTGACTCTTGACTCGATTAAATACTCCAGCACATTGAATGGGAGTTTATCAATTGATTTGAGGCGTGGTAATGCGATAATCGAGGGGAACCTGATAGCGTATTAGCGCCGACTCGGACAGCATTAGCGCATCAACTCCAGTGCCTGGAGGTGGCCTGATCAAGACGCAGCGTTTCGTGTTAGTGCTCGCTTTAATAAAAATGGCCTTTGTCTCCCTGACGTCCCCTTGGTGGAGGATCACATGACACGCAGTGCCATCGAGTCAAATCGAGTCAGGAGCGATGTCAGATCACACAGCGCAGTGTCACAAATCCACTTAAAGACAAAAAACAGCACAGAGCATGACGACGATCGATCTGTCTCACTGTGAGAGAGACAGAGAGAGAGACAGAGAGAGAGACAGAGAGAGAAAGAGAGAGAGTGAATAACAAAGAAAAAAATGAGACGAGAAACAGAGAGATATGGATATATGAAAAAGACAGAGTGAGAGAGAGAGAGAGAGAGAGTGAGAGAGAGAGAGGAAAATATGAAGAAAAACAAGGAATAAAACAAAGGAAAAGACAGAGAGAGACAGGGATACGGAAATATCAAAAGACAAAGAAAGAGACAGAGATGGACAAGGAGAGAGACAGAGAGAAAAACAGCGAGAGACAGAAAGAGAGACAGATGGTGACAAAGAGATAAAAGCTTTATTTTAAAAGAGGCAGAGATAAAAACATAGAGAGAGACAGAATCTAAGACAGACAGAGAGAGACAGACAGATAGTAAGAAATGGAAAGACAGAAAGAGAGGAAAAGACAAAGAGAGAGAGATGGTGACAAAGAGAGGCAGTGATAAAATACAACACAGAGACAGAGAGAGAAAACAAGAAAGAGAGACAGGCAGAAAAAGGAAGTGAGACCGAAAGACATTGATAAAGAGAGAGAGGGAGAGAGGGGTTAAATTAAAATAAAGGATAATAAATCATTAGCATGTGCATTGCCGTGCAGTCCGTTATAAAACTCTGGAACTGAATGTAACTGAAAAAGGATAAGAACTCACTCTGCAGAGGGTTTGAGGGCGGGGCTGGTTGAGGGGTGGGGGGGATCGGGGGGGGGGGGCGGGGGGGTCCATGCAGTCGGGG
>JAQQZS010000038.1:6106457-6113957 GCA_030068045.1 Platyallabes tihoni
AGAACATGGTTGTTGTTCAATAATAAAATTATTCCTCAAAAATACAACTTGCCTAATAATTCTGCACTCCCTGTATAGATAATTATTTACGCTGCTGTAGGATGATCTGTGATATGAATTTATGTTATAAAATAAATCTATAAATACTCATATCCTTTTTGTTTCTTTTTGTTGTTTTAGATTAGTGTCCAAATCATGTCCTTATAAAGCACACACACACACACACACACACACACATACACACACACACACTGCTGTGTAAAACATTATTAAAAATAGAAAATAAATAGAATATTTTAGGGTAAGTTTAAAAAAAAATAAGTAGATAATCATTAGGATTCTATATTTTAAATAATATCTGACATGACATGTTTGCTGTACGGATTTATTAATCTTAATTTATTAATTTACAAAATTAATTTTATTAGACATAATAAACATTACACGTCCAAGTAAATGTTTAAATAATATTCGTCCAGCTTGTTTTATACTTTTATTTCAGCTGATATTTGAAAACTAATAAAAGCGTAAAAGCGCAGGTGATATTGTGTAGAGGTGTGTGAGTGTGTGTGTATGATGGATTTACATCTATCTGACAATAAATGTTATAATAATAATAATAATAATAATAATAATTCTTCTTATTATTATAAAGACAGATTATTGTATACGGCACCAGTTCGGTTTTTGGGACGTGTGACGGTCAGATGACGGTGTACAAGTGTTTTTAGAAACAGAATTTATTTATATATAATTGTATATATAATATTTTGCACCATTTTATCTTAAATAATCCATGACAGGTTTTAAATGCGTCTGCCGAATGGATTTGAATACAAATATTAAGAACTGTGTATTTATTTAATATAACTAACATAAATGGTCTATGAAACTGGCTTAAATGTTGTATGTGAAGTTTACAATTTATAAAATATAATATAATATTTATAGTTATTACATGGCTTTATAAATGCTCAAATATATTACATTATAGTTAAATTATAAGGTACATGTAATAGTTATGAGTTATATGTGAAAGGCACCTTTTGAGAATTGTATAGCAGCCTGAAGTGTTTAGCATGTGTGTGTGTGTGTGTGTGTGTGTGTGTGTTGGCCACGTAAACCGTTAGATTCCTCTGGATACCTCTCTGCTGCTTTAATACCTCTCAGTCCTCAGGAACAGCAGCTTTATAATGCCTCCCAGATGCCACAGAGAATCCACCGGCCAAAAAATATGGAAACAATAGTGTGTGCTTTTAGGGCAGTGCGGTCACATCCAGGGAAAAACACACACACTCACACACACACACAAAAAACGCGAGTGTCCTTTCCTGCCCTGTTTTCTCCTGACCATATGTTTAAGCATTTAAGGGGAATTTTCAGGCAGCGCTGCAGCAGCTGAACCATCACACGCACCTCGACTACGACTGGCCGAGAGAAGAGAGAGAGAGCAGAAGAAGAAGAAGTGAGCACCTGAATGCATGTTTAAGTATGATGTGATATACTGGACATCATGAAGCCATGCGAGGTGATGTTAGAGTCGGGGATTGTGTGGTTGTTAAATAAGTTAATGAGTTCTCGTGGATGTTCTGGTGATCACAGTAGCTCCCCTTTTCCGCCTCCTCGGGGCAGCTGGCAGGAAAATCTCCTGTGTGTTTACGCTAATGCCTTTCTGCGCTGCATAAGTGTTTCCATAAGCGAAGAAAATCGCAAAATATGACGCTTCATTGATTTGAATTTAAAGGCAGATGAAGGTCATCCAAGGAATGGACAAAATCAGGACTGGGAATATTCTGAGATGATGATGATGATGATGATAATAATAATAATAATAATAATAAAGCATTTATGAATATCCAAATTTATGATAACCATCTTGTCAAACATGCTAACCAACTGTATGAAGTAGCTTTATGGTAATAATACTGTAGAGTTAAATAATATATAAAATGTTTAAAAAAAAAAAAAAGGTTTCATTAGCTCAGGGTTATGAAATTAAAGATAATTTTAAGCGAGCTAAAAGATTAGCTTGTTAAAACGAGCATCTTTGTTAACAGGCTCTCAGCTAATTTGAGCCAGCGTAAACATCTTATAGCTAAACTTTATGCACTAATCTAAAGAGCTCTGGCTTTGCTACAATTTTTTCCCTGCAGGAAAATTATTTGACGCTAAAAGCAATGTGTAAAAGTGTCAGTTATCCTTTACACGTTTGTATGCAGATGATCTACTCCTTACTGAGTTTCAGCGCATCTGTCATTGTGTGTGTGTGTGTGTGTGTGTGTGTGTGTGTGTATGCCATATTTGCGCGCCTCTTCATTTTTGCGAACGAGACATCAGGTCTGCTCTGCCTCGGGGCGCCGGCTCCCTTCGGCCTTGTCGAAAGCAGCATGTTATGGAAACCTGTCACACACACACACACACACACACACACACACACACACATCTGCAGCACAATAAGCACTCGTTCATCCCTCCGTCCGCGTCTCGTCTGTTCCGGAGTCGCCGGCGCTGTTTACAGTGTACTAATGAGCGAACAGCTCTGGGAACAGATGCCACCGCACTCAGGAACTTAATAAAAGATTGCGTCGGAGAGATGGATGGAGCGAGGGAGAGCAGGAGATAGAGAGGGAGGGAGGCGGATAGAACAACTGAGCACCTCGGAGAGTCTCTTGTTTGCAAATTACAGTAAAGCGGGGGAGGACACGCTCAGCACATGCTCACGCACACTCGCGCGCAAAACAACCTCTCGGTCTTTATTATCTAAATAAAACCGTCACTTGTCACCCGAGAAGCCGAGAAGAGAGGCACGTCCTCGTCTCTCTCTCTCTGCGTACAAGCGAGTTTCTTTCCTTCCCTCTAAGTTTTCACACATACACACGCACACACAGATCTTTTAGCAGAGAAAAACTGCAGAGCATTTATTTTTTTTCCTGAATGGGGGAGAGAGTCTCTGACGTTTAAACAAATTTTCCTAAAGTGCTCCAGGAAGAAGTGAAACTCTAAGAGTACTCAATTTCTAATCCGGAAGTGTATCATTAACCTCTTTCTTTGTCCGCTTTCTTCGGCGAACCTGCACACTTTCAAGTGCAAATTTTTAAACATCAGGGAAAAAACATATACTGTAGCACATTCCGTGGTCCTTCTACATCAAGGTATGGAAGATCTACTCTTGAGGGTACTACACTGAAAGGTACAAATATGGTAGTATACTAGTTTTATGCCACATGATTAAGAGGCTTGACAGTACCGTACTAAAACTAAAAGGGTACAGTTTAGTACCCTTTGTTTGTAGAGCACGTCCTTTTGAATGTCTGTGGTGGTATCCCATTAAAAGGTACATATTAGTACCCTTGTTTTAAAAAATATTTACACATGTATCTTCTACGCTCTCCAACCTAAGATCTATGCTTGAGGGTACTACTACAATTTACTTGCTTTATAGTTGTTATAGATATAATTTAAAATTGTCTTTTAGGCTTTTTAAGTAAAGACATACAAGATGTTGTATATCTTGACTATATTTTACACAATTGAAAATATTAAAACACTCGACAGTACCACCTTGGGATATATTTTAATTTAGCTTTATCTTGAAAATATGCCACCAAATTCTGCTTGTGCCTGACCTTGGACTTCAACACCTCTACCTGCCCGTTAGCACAGGTATATTCTGAGGTCTGTGTGGTGAGGAACGTGTTGCAGACTTTGCACGAAACGTGTTAATGAATGCGGCGGCTTGACAGGTCGCAGCCTCTGCTAATAAATGCGAGCTTACCTGCATGACAGGTGAGCAGTCTCGAGTGCCCCAAACCCTCGGTACATTAAATAAGCGTGAACTGACACCACGGTAATTCGGCACGTTAGCATGACAGGCAACGCATAGCACATGGAGTAGCAGTTCCCACGTCATTAGCGGGATAATAATTATTCTCCCACCCCCTGCGAGTCGGAGATGAAGATAAAATTGGGAGCTCATGTGAAGCAATTAACTTTGATCTAATGAGAAAATAGGTCATGATGGGACTAACTTACCTGTAAGCTATGTGAGGTAAGTGTGAGTGCCTACAGATTTAATTACATAAATAATAAGCAAGTCATTAGCAGGAGGAATAGAACAGCATCTAACAAATTCCTCTGAGATTTGAGAATTCTTAAATGTGCAGTCTGAGGTATGAGTAAAAGAAAAGTCTCACCTGTCTCGGCTTCGTCGGGAAGGGAAAGCAGCATTGCATCCGGCCACCGTGCAGACGTGCATCTCTTTTAGGTGCACATTTTTGTAGTGCAGTTTGACACTGTAGGAGCTCTTGAAGCTCTTCTTGCAGACATAGCAGATTTTAGGGTCGGGGCTGGAGCAGAGATCGCCCTCTGGAGACTGGGAGTGAAATTTCGGTGAACTTGAGCCATAGCCCATGGAAGAGATGAAGCTCTCGTGCAAGGCAGCCATACTCGCAGCTGCTGCAGCTGCAGCGGCCATTCCGCCATTGTACAAGTTATACTGGCCCATGCAGAACATGTCATAGGTAGGATCGTTGTGTTCTTCTTTGATTTTGATGACTGGTTGATGTAGGGCAGGCGAAGAGCACCTCTTTTCTTCGATCTCTTTATGGATGTGTCCGTCTTCTTCTCCATCATCCTTTTGTTTGTCTGTGTTTCTTCTGGAGGTGTGGCTATGGTCTTCAGCATCCATCGGCTCATCGCGGTAGAACATCTTGGACTCAGAAGTCTCGGACTCATTCTCGAAGTCACGTTCGTGGTCCTGGTCCTCGGAGGTGAAGCTGTCCATGCAGCGCAGCTCACTTGTTCCTTCCGTCATCTCATCCTGAGAAGGTGATTGATGCCCGCTACTGCTGTTGTTGTTATTGTTGCAATTTCCATTGATGTTATTGTGGAGGTGAGATGCAGGATGACGATGATGGCAACTGTCATCATCATCATCATCGTCTTTGTCGTCGTAATCCTCCGGCACCTCTCGATCTTTCTCGATCTTGACAGGCATGCTAGACTTGCGAGGCTTTTTCTTGGGTGTTGGGTCGATAGTGATGGGATCTGGGGCACATGAGTTGGTGGAAAGGTGGTGAGATAAAGTTCCTGTCTCGGGTAAGTGGCTGTTGTTGGAGCTGGCAGCTAGGATCTGTTGATGCTGATCCATGATGGAGGTGCTATTGGTGGTAGTGGGTAAAATCGGACTGGTAGGAAGGGACACTGGTGGACTAACAATGTCAGCAGGGGAAAGCAAGTTACGGTAGAAAGGTGGGATGGGCTGTACCGGTTGGACTGATTTCAGGGATGGGAAGACCAGAGGACTTTGCAGAGGGGACTGCATCATTGGATCAAGAGGAGGAGTTGCAAAGCCTAGCGGTGGTCGTCCAGGACTTGTTAGAGTGAATCCACTCTTAGTGCTAGAAATGACCGGGGTGGCCGATCCGGAAGTGGAGCGAATGAGGTCTTTATCTCGGTTGTTTCTCAGCATGGGCATGTGGAGGCGAGGGTTGGGATTGGCGCTGTGGCGATTTCGGCTACGCAGTGAGCTGAAGACCATGTTGCATCCCTCAATTGTGCAACGATGCTTGATCTTCAGATGTACAGCATTATAGTGGATCTTGAGAGTGCCCTTGTCGTAGAAGGTCTTGCCGCAGGCATTGCAGCAGACCCGACCTTTGCGCGACGGAGTACCCATGCGACGCATGCGGTGCATTTTGGAAGAGAACGAAGAGTGAAGGTTCTTTGATTGCTCATTTTTCACAAAGTGGTGGTCATTTATGGCATTGGACTGGGGCTGCTGCTGTTGCTGCTGTGTTTGCTGTTGTTGTACTTGCTGTGTGGATGGGGTTGTTGTGATAGGTGATGATCCATTAGGTTCTGTCTTGGGCTCAATGGAATTGGGAATGGCCCCTATGGTGCCTCGGTTTGGACTCTGGCTGTTTCGGAAAGGAGATAGGGACACTTCAGATTCACTGCTCTCTACTGGTTCACTCTGATTGGACAAATTTGGCTCTCGGAGCCTCAGAGCTGCTTGGTCCAAGTTCAGCCCGTTTGGGGGCAGCCCCAACATGGGCGCAGAGACCGGATTGATGTACTGAAAGGGCAGCAGAAAAGCCAGACTGTTTGGGATGTTTTCAAAATGATGGATACTAGACGGGCTGCTATTTTCCAAGTGTGTAAGAAGGCCAGGGCTGCGAGTGCGGTTGTTGCTTTCGATAAAAGTCCGGATTCCGGAGTCGGCCTTTGATGAGGGCACCGTGATCGCTTGGCCTTCCTTCTCTTGGATTGCCATGAGCTCCACGATGGACTTGGTCTCTCCGAAGCGTAGAAACTGCTGCAGGGTAATGATCTCCTCTTCACGGGACATGATGGTCCAGCGGTCCAGCACCTTGCCTGCAGCATCCTAGAGGCCATATCAAAGGAAGAGAGAGGGGAGAAAAAGACAAACACACAAAAAAATTTATTGATTCTGCATAAAACGGCAGTCTAAGGAGGAGGAAAAGGGCGAATATTTGTTAGCAAGAAGAAATTCCCCTGGAGCAACTGCAGAGACCGATAATGGGGGGGTTTACTCTGAATTTCAGCAGCAGTTCGTCTCGTCTTAGTTTAAGCAACCAGGCGAATGTTCACATAAACCTGTTTAAAATGTAAACGCTTTTAACAAAACAATGCTGATGAATATATGAGATTATTTTTTAGAAATAATGGTTTGTACTTTATACTTTCTTAAATGCAAGCCATGAAAGAAAAATGTTAAAAAGCAAGAAACAAAACGTGATTTCTTTTGTCCCTAATTTATTGTACTGTAAAGTTTAAAGGCACTGTCTGAGCAGCTCAGCATTTAAAGCATGATGAGGCAAAGCAGACACAGCTCCATAAACTCGCTGAATGATTTTAATATGACATTGACATATTGGCTGTTTTTATCAGGTGACAACAAACAGAAAATGTTAATGATATCATCCTTCTGTCATTGTTTTATCATTGTATCTTTCATTCCACTTCACTTAGTGCATTATTTTGCATAAAATATTTTCACATTCATTTAAAATTTCTTACTTTGGAACTGAAGGGGAGTGAGCAAAAAGACCACACACACACAGACAGACACACACGCACACACACACACACACACACACACACACAGACAGGTGACAGTTAAAAAAAAAAAACCTTAATGACACCACCTCTGCATGAAATATTTTCACTTCATTTTCACTTATTTCCTAATTTATAATTTTAAATATGTTTCCTATTTTGGGAAAGGTGGGGTGGAATTGGTCAGAAAAAAATAAAAATAAAAAAAATTCACAGAGTAAGCGATGTTGAACATAAAAATAAGGAATCTCATGTTTATTTAAGCATGTCTTTGAAGAAGCCTTGGAGGTGACAGCAATCCTGCATTACATTCATTAGCGAGGATTCGAGGATGAGTATTTACCGAGCTTTATGTTAATGGAGTTTAAAGGACGCACGTCTTGCGTCAGATTAAATATTAATGAAGGGAATATTTTGGTG
>JAQQZS010000038.1:6326136-6341110 GCA_030068045.1 Platyallabes tihoni
TGTGTTTGTGTGTGTGTGTTTGTGTGTGTGTGTTTGTGTGTGTGTGTTTGTGTGTGTGTGTTTGTGTGTGTGTGTTTATGTACGCCTGTGATTGCATTAGACGGAAAGGAAAGCAAAAAATTGCGATAATATGATCAGGCTTTATTTTTATAAAAATTATTTAAGATGATAACTAGAGACGCATCTATACCAGTCGAAACATCGCAATAATTGTATTTGACTGAGTATCATTCAGTCTGAACAATATTCAGCCAATAAAGCGATAATTTATCATAGAATACTTTTCTGAGCTATCATGGCTGTCATGAATTGTATTTAATAAAGAATTCATTACTGAAGAATTAATTTATTCTGAAGTAATAAAAAGAGTTCCATGATTATCAGCTAAAAAACAGGAAATATTTAAAGAATGCAACGACAAAAAAATCTGTATTGTAAGAAAGTGGATTTTAAGGAGGTATAATGAGTTTCTGCTGTAGTGTTTGTGATGATGATGGAGTCAATGAGTTTATTAAACACACCAGACTGTGCTGTTATCAGGAAACCTGCTTTAATTGTGAAGTGGGTGGAGCTTGACACAGGGTAATGCAGTAAAAGTATCATCAGTACAGTTCAGGAACAGAGATGCAGCTTCACGAAATCGGGAAACATCAGGAATTGTGCTCAAAAAGACATTTAATAAAAAATGGCAGTGGTTTAGATTTTAATTACTTATTTTTATTTTTAATAAAAATAAATATTTGAATGTAAAGTCTACGTCACTGAAGAGGTTAAATTTTCCACAAATAAAACTTCTTACTATACTGAATAATTTTTTTTTTTGCCTCAAGCGACAGTGTGAATAAATCCCATAAAAGCTGAGCATTGCTAATGTTTGACCTCTAGAGGTCATTGTTCATGCCTACATGATTAATTTGCGCTAGTGTTTGTAAATATTACGTTGAGCTAAACGGCAGCTTGTGTAAAAAGTATCGGGTTGAAAACTTGGAGAAAAACAGATTTTGTCAAATTAATCTAAAAAATAAACCCCGGGCTGGTGTTACGGAACCTCGCAATCGTGTTCTGTGGTGGCTTTTCATCGATGAATAATCAATAAGTAAATAAATATTAGTAAAAGAAAGTGCTTGACAATTTATCTTACTGATTTAGTGTTGTTGTTTTTTTCACTTTATTTGTACGCAGCTATAGGTACCTGAAGAGTGCGTGCGTGCGTGAGTGAGTGTTGCTGCAAGTGAAGAACGGACCAACCTTTATTAAGCTTCTAAAGCCAAATGTTTTTTTTTTGTTTGTGTGTGTGTCTTGTTTAAATGAGAGAGAAGAATAATCAGGTCGTACCGACTGCAGGAAAATATCTCGCATGCTGAAGATGTGTACAGTTTCAGAGTTAAAGCTGTACACAAAGGAGTAATAAACATAACTTGAGTGTGAACATGACGCACACTTTACAGCCTGAGGGAAACATCAAAAACGATCTCACGTTTCCACGTTAAACATAAGTGTGTGTGGGGTTTTTTTATTTTTTTTTGTGAGAATGTGATAATTACTTTAGTTTAAACTCCAGCACCCGTGGTTTATTCATTCATTCATTCATTCATCTTCTATACCGCTTTATCCTGTGATCAGGGTTCCAGCACCCGTGGTTTATTTGGATTAATTTCCTGCTTAATGCAGTTCTGTAATGTAGCTCAATTCTGACACACTGCTGCTGGACCTGACACACATCCAGTGACGTTTAGCTGCAGTTTTATTATAATTACAATAAATAAGATTGATACCTTTTCTAAGTTTAATTATTTGTTTTTAGAAAGAAGCGAAACGAATATTCAGTCTGATTCGGAATAACAATAATGATCCTCACTCTTTCACTGTAATCTTATAATGAGGAACATTCAGTTTAATCAGAAATCAGTTTAACCAGACTTAAGAGTTTTTCACTCACTGAGATGCTTTTTTGTGAGGAATTGCTTTACAGATGAAATGAATTTAAAGATTAAAATTTGATTCAATTAAATACGGAGAATAAAAATAAAAGAAAAGTCAAGTTATATTGAGGATTTATATAAAATTCAGGTCAGATTCACTGCCGCATGGGTGGAGCAATAATGTGGGTGGAGCTGCGATGTGGTTGCAGCTGGAGGATGGGTGGGGCTTTATTATGGGTGGAGCTGGAGCATGGGTTGAGCTATAACATGGGCGGAGCTGTAAAGTTCAATTCAGTTCAATTTTATTTGTATAGCGCTTTTAACAATTGTCATTGTCGCAAAGCAGCTTTACACAATCAAAAGAATTATGTGCAAGTTTGTATGAAATGTGAATGTGTATGAATCAAAATGATTAGATTGTTCCTGATAAGCAGCTGAGGGCGACATCGACAGTGGCAGGGAAAAACTCCCTGAGATGGCAATAGGAAGAAACCTTGAGAGGAACCGGACTCATCAGGGAACCCATCCTCATTTTGGTGATAACGGATAGCAGAGGTCATACTGTGTGTTATGAGGCTGGAGGTATATAACAATATAACAGTTGATGTCTTTAAGTTTATATTCAGTCCAGTTCATTATTAGAGGCTCAGTTAGACTGTAGGAAACTCCAGTCCTGAACTGGAGTTGGCAAATCTGTAAAGTTGGTGGATGTGGAGCATGGGTGAAGCTATAACAAGGGTGGAGCTGAAGTGTACATTTACATTTACAACATTTGGCAGAGCGACTTTTTATTTTATCTCATTATACATCAGAGCAGTTGAAGGTTAAGGGCACAATAGTGGCAACTTGGACTCATGAGAAGGTGTTGTGGGTGTAGCTGTAACGTGCCTGGTTCTCTCAGCAGTGGTGCGGGTGTGGGTTTTTGCGTGGAGGTTCGTGGGTCTGCGGCTGACGGGTGCGTCTCGGCGTCTCCTTGGCCCATAGAGAGCGGCGCTGGCGTGTTTGGAAGAAAATAGGAAATGAAGAAGCTGTGCAAAATGCAGAGAAATCAGTTCTAACAAGCCAGGGGGGAACACGTCAGCTCTTATGGCTTTTTGGGGCTTGTTAAGAAGCCCCCAGCCGCCACCCCCACCTCCTGCCCCGTTCCTCCACTTACACTCTCTCATAAAACAGCTCAGTAGGTGGCAGGGGGTTGATGATGGGGATTGGGTTAAGGTGGGTTAACACACACACGCACACGCACACAGACACGCACGCGCGCGCACACGCACACACGCACACATACACACACGCACACATACACATTCACACACACACCTTTTCTCTTGTATAGAGTGAGAATTGGTCAACATTTCTTAAAGCTTTGACCTTTCCCTGCTCGACTGATCGACCGCACAAACTCGAACGCCTCGCCGAATGAATTTATTAGCTATCATGGCTAAGTGGATTAGCCTTTCTAACTAAGCGTATTACACACCTGCTGGCTGAGAGGAGCTCCTCAGGAGAGATCGGGCTCACTATGCCGTTATTGACGAGGAACGAAAGCGCTAGCTCTCTCTGCTGCCCGCTAGCGCCTTGTTAAAATGCAAACGGCCTCGCATTCGAGCCCTGAGGAACTCCCCGTCATTTACTATTAGCACCACGCTACAGCGATCTTGTTAGAAAGATGTGCACACACACACGCACAAACACACGCACAAACACACACACTTCGTAAAGCTTAAAGTTTATATATGTGAGTTAGCGTAAATCAGAGCAGGGGCGATGGGATGCGTAAATAAAATTAAAGTTTATTAAAACGTCCAAACGCTGATCAAAGATCTGCTCATAAACTCACCGCAATCAGCGCAAGTCTTTCCTGAAGGATCAGAGCTTTACTATAGTTCTGGTCTATAATGAAGTGAAAAGTGCTGGGGGAGGCCCTCCCATCTCTGCCCCCCCCCCCTCTGTTCTCTTCCTCTCGGGGAGAACAGCCGCAGCTCTCCTCACAATGGGACGTGCTTGTTAAGCTCTTGTCGGATTTTTTTTTCTCTTTCCCCTTTCTCTTTTTTTTTTTTTTTTTGGGAGAGTGTATTTTCACACGGTGTGCTGCTGCCCCACAGCGCCGTCTCCCCCAACACAAGGAGTGCGGACAGGAAGCAGATTGCTGTAGGACGCTGGATATGTTAGCCAAAATGTTATCCAGTAGGTGCTGCTGCATTGTAAAGGAATAATTAGCGTTTATTCTGCACTGTTCACCTGGATATTAACACAGCTCAACCGTGTTTGTCACGAGTGTGCTCGAGTCTGAGCTGTTGTGGAGGTGTAATGTTTTGGGATTTAACCTATGACACTTTTGTTCTTTAGATAAAAAAATAAAAAATAAAACGAAACCCCTGAATGACACCTAATACAGTAATAACTAATTTTTAAATAAAAAAAATGTTTTTTTTTTCTTTCTTCATTGGTCTTCAAATTGTCTAATTTTTATTACATACTTTTCATTGTTCATTAGTTTATGACATAATGTTTGGAAAAGTGCAAGCACCAACAAAAAAGTGCAGTATAAAAAATAATCCTTTTTACACTTACTCTCATTGTATTATTTTTTTAAATATGAAAAATAAATAAATATAAATAACACAAAATTAAGGCACACTTTTAGGCAAAGTAATATAATTTTCTTAGATTCAATTAATATGGAATATAACTATAAATATAGGGAAATAATGTATATTACAAAAATCACTCCTCTTCCCTAAAGAAGCTTAAACACAGTCCTCAAATTTAATTGAAATGTGTGTTTTTTTCATCAGGGCTGCACTATTTGATTATTCATGTGTAACTATTAAATGTACCGTTTTGTTTTCAATTGTATTTATCTACTCAGCAAATACCTGCACAAATAATCTCACTAGGAGGATTTTTCCCAATATTTATTTATCCACTCAAAATTATAAAAAAAAAAAGACAAATACTTAAATTATTGACAAACTGTAAATAACACTGTACACAGTAACAGTAGGAGACCTCACTGTGTCTAGTGAAGTAAAAGTACAGATATTTGCTGTAGTATGTAGTGGACTAACAGTATCCTTTAATAAAACTACTATGAAATATGTACTTAAGTACCGGAACCAAGTACATGTACGCAGTCTCCTCCCATCTCTGATTAACTGCAAACAAATTCCCGCCTTTTGTTGTTAAATAATTTGCACAGGTTCATATTGTGCTTTTGATGTTTATGCAATTAATCATGGAGCAATGGTTTTAAATGTTTTTATTTGTTTTTTAATATTGTGCAAGTAACTTTTACCATTGCTAAACAGTTCAGTTTTTTTTTTTTTTTTAATGTTAAATATTGACGGGTTATGAATCCAGGTGTGTTTAAGCATTCCTGTAGAATTTCAGTCACTTCACGTTTATAGTTCGAACAGATCCGAGCATTAATTAGGAATAAAATTAGCATGATTTTTGTTTCAGATATTTACACTCTTATTGTTTCAAGGTGAAAAATGAATGAATTCCAAGAACAGGGTTTTTATGTTTGATTAATTTATTATTATTATCTTTTTATATATATATATTTTTTACACAATTATTTTAAGAAATTTAGGACTATTAAATTTGTTAGCTGTATTGATGTGTAAGTTTTTTCAATCATGTTCGCAAGCAATATCAATAACAACAACAACAACAAAATCATAGTAACATTGTAGTGACTGAACAAACACACATACACATTGTAACTGATGCCAGACCCAACATGACGTGGAACAGAACCAAATATAAAAAGTGATTTTAAACGTTAGAAGTATAATTTTGGCTTAACAAATAATGTAAATCTGAAGCCTATGATTAGATTTGAAAGACAACTTTCTGGAGTTAAAGTTCTTGCTACTTTTTTTTTTTAAATACAGATAAGTTATTAATGTTATTTTTGTTCGAAGTTTTATAACAAAATATTTTTTTAAAAACATCAATGTATGAACTTGCAGCTTCACTTTAACCTTATCGATGGTCAAATCGTTATGGCTCAATATATTCAAATCATCTCAAGGTATAAACACTTTTACAGTAGCGTGTGAGGAGACGAGCGCACACAAAGTTCACACACTTTGTGTTGATTAATTCTCTAGAACAGCAGGACAGCGCACGCTGCAGTATAATGTGATCTGTAGCGTGAAGGAGTCTCCAGTGTGAGCGCTGTGTAACATTCAGGGATTAGGGTAGAGAGGAGAGGAGGAAAAGAGGCGGGTGAGGGGACGACAAACATAAACGAATAAAAAGACTGACATCGCTCTTCAGTTAAATATTAAAATGTAACTGTAGTGTAAGAGGAATAAAACACTGAGAGGAAAATAATCAGACTCATCACACCATGTCCCGTATTCTACTGAGACACACACACACACTGTGTATACACAGAATACATAGAAAGAGACAGAAATGTATGTGCTGGAGCATTTTTGGACGTGTGTGTGTGTGTGTGTGTGTGTGTGTAACACTGTGGTGGAGCATTAAGAATTTATAAGTCGACGTACAGTGATGAGACTGACCTCGTTTGTGTTCGGACATTTGCATGGCCCACAGGAAACCTACTCCTGCAGGCCACTGTTGGCTGCCTTCACCTCAGACGAGTGTGTGTGTGTGTGTCAGAGTCAAGGCCACTGATTTGAATACTGGCAAACACACAAACACTCGGGTCCAAAAGTGCCTGTCCAACACCTCCCCTGTGTTTACACTGCGCCAGGAGCTGTCAGGCAGGGCATGGACTTTGTGTGTGTGTGTGTGAGAGAGAGAGTGAGAGAGTCACAGTGAGTACATGTGTGAACTTTAAAAACAGGGGAGAACACACACATCTGTTAGCCCTCATTTAAGGACATGCTTTTTTAAATAATAAAAAGGGGGGGTGGGTGGCCAGTGTGTTAGACAGATCAGATTAGATTAGACAATATGTAATGAGTGTAGTGTGTGTAGAGATGTAGCCGATGTGTCAGTATGATATAGGACGTAAACAGGTCAGAATATGATGCGCGCATGTGCATCAGGATAAGAAGTTTGATTTAAATAAATCTTTATATATGATACGCGACTAGTATGTATGTGTGTGTGTACGTGTCCTGTGATGGCACCCCGTTCGCCACCCCTGCCTCGAGGCCACTGGGATAGGATCCAGACGAGAGAGTGAAATGCTTCTTGATTGGGTTATGTCTGGACAAGCTGAAACTACTGTAACTTAAAAACACATTTAATACTGAAAACGTAACCTCCTGAATATTACAGCCTAGCCTAGCTACATTAGCTCAGAACATAGCCATTAGCCTACAGTTAGGAGGACGTCTTGGCGTACATCGTTCATCTGGGGAAAAATAAAATCCAAAATTTGAAACATTGTCATTGTAAGGTTGGAAAAATCACAACGTCAGAAATTTGTAAAGTCTAAAGAACAAAATAAAAAACTAGCAAGTGGAAAAAATTAAGTCGTAAATTTGTAAATAAATAAATGATCAAAAAATCTAATAATTTTAAACTTAAATGTTACAACTAGCAATATTAAAAAAAAAAAAATATTAAAACACATTCAATAATGCACAAAATTGAAAACTTGGTGAAAAAAAGAATACTTTGAAAATGTGTAGCCGTGTGAGTACACATTTTTCTGTAGTTGTTCTTTTGGTTACAGTTAGTATGAAAGTTCAGTTATTTGTACACACACGTGCACACAGTAATATGACCAAGTTGCAGAAAGTCTTCAGTGAGAATGTAAATCCCGTACACCAGGGGTGTAACTGATTGAGCCCCAGTGTCCGAGTCTCAGATCGGATCATTTTTCAGATCATAACACCAGTCTAAGTTTGCTTTGCATTTTTATCATCTCATAGGTCTTGAAGCGTGGGAACTTTCACCTGCAGTCTGAATAAAAAAAAAGTCTCTGGAGTTTAAATAAAACCTTAAAGGCAATAAAATATTTAATACACAAATGTTACGGTAACATGCAGTAAAACTCTATAACAGTATGAGCTCTAGTACTGAATTTCTTTGGGCTGTGTTTTATTGGAGTTGGGCGGAGTTTCAGCACAAAGAAGTGGAGTTTTGTCAGAGTGATCTGGCAACCCGAATTAAAACGAGCGCTGGTGAGAAGAAACAAACAGATTAAACATTGGAAAATATGTATGCATCAACACCGCACGGTTACACCATTAACTTATATAACAGCGTCGTACGTTTATAAATAAATTACACTCTGCTTTAAACTTCACAGGCGGTGTGAAGATTAGGGTATACATACTTTTAGTCATGTAGTGTATATTTGTCATTTTAATAAGATGTAATAATAACATTAAGTGCTGGTATATCTCTCTCTCTGTGTGTGTGTGTGTGTGTGTGTGTGTGTGTGTGTGTGTAGGCCAAAAGGCAGGACAAGGCGAGCTGAGGCGTGGGAGCTCCGTCAGGAGAACAGCGATGCCGTTTGGAACGAGTTAGCCTTCCTTAAACGCGAGAACAAGAAGCTTCTCACTGAGAAGTAAGTGTGTGTGAGAAAGAGAGATTAATAATGTAACTATGTGTTATAAATGGTGTGAGAGTGATGTTTCTATTTTTAATTGTTGCTCACTTTACTTAATCGTCTCAGTGTGTATTTGCAGTTCTGTTTGTGTGTGTGTGTGTGTGTGTGTGTGTGTGTGTGTGTGTGTGTGTGTTCGTTCTGCTGTCACCAGCAGTGTTTATGCTTTTTTTCTCCTGGTCTCCTGTTGTAAGTGTTAAAGTTTGACATACACACACACACACAGCGACACACGCACTTCATTATCAGCTCCATCCTCCTCCCACACACCGTCATTAGTGTCTCAATCCTACACCAGTGCTGCTTCCAAACTCAGACATAAAGAAAAATTACATTTTCTAGTCTCAAACTGTGTGTGTGTGTGTGTGTGTGTGTGTGAATAGGCTGAGTGTTTCTGGCCCACGTTAATGATTAATGGTGATTTCAGGTGCTAATGATTAAGGGTTATCCCTTGCCAGCGACTGCACCTCTGTCTTCATGATCTGCCCTCTAGCAGGGGCAAACAAACATTAACAGATCACAACCGTTTGTGTTGCATGAAAACACCAGCTTTTCTTTTTCTTTCTTTCTTTCTTCGGCAGCATCGCAATTCTGCACACACCTTTTTTTTATTATTTTTTTTTTTTTGCTTCTAAACACACATTTGTTCACACGTACATGTCGTGTTTTTTTTGTTGTTTTTTTCCTTATCCAGAATCCAGAGAAGCTCTGAGCAGTTTCATAGAGTGCTCTCTAGAGAGCAGTGTATTTCCGTGACAGTGTGTGTGTGTGTGCGCGTGTGTGTTAATTACCACCGTTCTTGTCTGCTGGAGGAGTCGTTCTTTATTAGGCCGCCTTGGCTCTCTGCTTGCCAGGCCTCATTTGGTCTGTGCTGAGCTGAGGGGTCTAACCCTGCCAGCCAGCGTGGCCCAGCCCTCCCCTGTTTGATCTCTACCCCCAGTCCGCTGTTCCAGGAACCCCCCGTCCCCCCCCTGCCCTGTCCTCCTAATCCCAGCTGAGCTCATTATGATGTAGCCCGGCTGCCTGAGCTCGAGCTGTCCAAGCTAATTACGGCCTCGCGCTGGCCACTGCCTGCTCAGGGCCCGCTGATGCTGCTGATGGGGCTGGAGAACGGGGATTCTGGGACGGGGAAGGGGCGCTGAAGTGCTTCTGTACCTGTGAGTCGGCCTACTGGGGTTGGGGAAGAGGGATTCTGGGGGGAAGGGGTGCAGAGTTGTTGCTGTACCTGAGACTTTACCTACTGGGCGAATAGGGCCAGAGAAGAGGATTCTCGGGGCGATGAAAAAGCAAAGAACTGCTGCTGTAACTGAGAGTTGGCCTAGCAGGGTTGTTAGGGCTAAAGAGGAGGGTTTTTTTTTTTGGTAGCGTAGGGGTGCAGAATTGCTTCTGTATTTGATACTTGGCCTGCTGGGGCTGATAATGATGGAGAGGAGGGTGAGAAAGGGGTGCAGAAGTGTTGCTGTACCTGAGTGTTGGTCTATTGGGGCTGCTAGGGCTGGAGAGGTGGATTCTGGGGCAAGAGGCGGGCCACCTTGGGATTCGGGAAGGATTAATCGGGGCGACCTTAAGATGGAGACCTTGACGCTGCGTCTTGAGGACTCAGGATTGCAATAAATTTATTTCTCCTGGAGTGGAAACGGAACTTTAGTGATGGAGTTGCGGTGTGTTTGGCATGGGGGAATTTGTTAGTATTTGCTATAGAGGATGGGGCTGTGGTGGGGAATTTTGCTATTAAATAATGTCTGCAGAGTGTACGCTCCCTTCCCAAATATAACTCGCACACACTCATGTTTCATTGAATTGCCCTTAGCTTTAATTATGGCACACACATTTACATTTACTTTTAAATAATAATTTTTTGTCTTTATCCAGAGCGACTTATTGTTTAGCTCATTATACAGATGAGCAGTTTAGGGTCTAGGGGCCTTGCTCAAGGGTGCATCTGAGGCAAATTGATGGTGCTGGGGTTTGAATCTGGGACCTTCTGATCAGTAGTCCAACACCCTAAGCACTGAGCTACCCCTGCCACACATGTTCGCTATGGCGTTGTTTCAGTAAGCTTATGCAGTTTATTTCAGACCAGAGTTGCATTAATTTTGCCCTGAGATCTTGTATTGATTATGAAGCGGTTCGACCCTCACGAAAACCTCTCCAACATGTCCCAAAGACTCTCAGTGGGGTTAAGGTCAGTTCTCAGTTCATGTGTGAAATGCTCCCAGAACTACTCCTTCACCCTCTTGTTCCTAGTGCAGTCAGAAAAGGAAAACTCCATAGATGTGATAACCTGGTCATTCAGTACATTCAGCTCGCCAACTCACCTTCATTTTATCGCACTATAACGTTGCTGAGCCTAGACCTGACCAACTGAACCAGCCCCAGATCATAACACTGTCTCCAGGGGCTTGTACAGTGGCCACTCAATTCCCTTCTTACCCTAATGCACCCATCACTCAGGAATGCTCCAAAGTCCAATCTTTTTGTTCCTTACCAAATTCAAGCCTTTTTCATCGACTCACAATTGGTTTTCTTATGGCCACGCAGCTGTTCAGTCACAATCGTCTGAGTCCTTGTCACATTGTTCATTGTGACTATTAAACATAGCTCTGGTTTACTGTTGTTGTTGTTGTTTTTTTTAACAAGTGACTTCACCAAGCATTTAAGTGGTCTCCCATCGTGCTCATTCAGGATGTTCTTCACCGAACATCATTCCAGTCATTTCAGCTTTATCTGCTTAGTCGTTCTCTTTGCTTTATGCGGAACAATAATTTTACTCATCTGAAATACAGTAACCTTTTTTTTTACATTCACAGGATGTGTCTTTGGACATGGTTGATTAAAAGATCTGAGATCTGATCTTCTACTGAAGGGCTTTATCCGAACTGCTATGTGGTGTTAAGTGAAATCTGATGCATTTACTTTAATATAAATTAATTATAAATAAAGTGATGACCTTGTTGGGGGGTTTATCCTTTCAAAGATTTATTGCAGACCAAACTTAAATCTTAACATGTTTTAACCAGTAGGCAGTTTGGGGGAAAAAATGATCTGTGTGGAAATAAACCTGTGCAGAAATACATAGAGAATCCATCCTGCATGTGGACTTGAGCATTTGGGCCGTGTGTGAAAACGATCTTAAACTTTTAGGTCCAGGCTTTTAAGTCTGGTGTTTGGGAGACTGACCTGCCTGGAGTGACCTCTGAGGAGCATGAGGGAATTGCGTTCTTCCTATCTGCCCAGTGGCAGTCCTGCAGCGTCGGTGCTGATCCTCTTTGCATCTGCTTCGGTGGACGCCGAATAAACTCACCCACATGGCCTCGTGGCTCTCCCGTGGAGATGAAGAAAAAGCAGCAGAGGACCGGCTTTGATCTTGGCTGGCCCCTTCCACCATTACCGGCGCATAGCGTGATGGAGAATGCAAGAGGTCCCCTGCAGGCTGCCTTATTTTTAAACTCAAACAAGACACTTCTTTTTTTTTTTTTGTCTCTCATTAACTCAGCCTTTTCTGATGAAGCTCCTGTGATGAGCGGAGAAGCATTCGCTAGTTTCGACCTCGTGTTTCTCACATGACTGAGAAGCTTATGGATGCAGTTTTTTGGTCGTTCTCACTTTTTTCCATCATCTCATCATTCTTTTTCACTTCCACCTGCTCTCTCTCTCTCTCTCTCTCTCTCTCCCCCTCTTCTGCCCCTTGTGTATATTCATTACATGCAGGAAGAGGGATGGTAGGAAGATGCGAGGTGTAATTAGGCTGCGTTTCTTTATCAAGCTGTTTTGCGGCCCGCTGAACTAAATTACCATTGAAATGCTGCGATTAGAGCTGGATGCCCGTTTTAAGAAGCCGATGGGCCCAAGCAGTGGCAAGCAGCCATTTTGCTGACCGTACCGCCGTGATTGCGATGGTGAAGGTTGCGCTCGGAAGTGTTGCAATGATCTGCTAATGGTTAATTACCTCCTCGCGGCCTGGAGTTCTGGGACGTCTAATTGCCAGCGAAGGCGGCTTGCCTGATACTTAAGCAGCGGTGGTGGGCAGGCGTTCACTCATCTAACAGAAATCATTTCTTCACCAAGCGCCTGGTGGCCAAGCGCTCCCCGCCGGCCACGGTCCACTCCACAGCCATAAAAAAAGAAAGCATGAGGTCCAAATAAGGAGAGTTTGATTCCAGGTTCTTTTTAGGGTCGTAGGAATAGAAAGTTCTTGCCTGGTCTCATAAACCTCTCGATTCATCTCGGCACAAAAGGTGAGCTCTTTGCCAAGTGGTAAGGGACCACCATTTTCCTTTATTGCAAATTAAAACCAGCAGGAGAGAGCAAGGTGGTACTGATGGAAGGCAGGGGCAACGTCGAGCCGGCGTTAAGAGCAGAGCTGGAGAGCACTCTAGAGGGAAAAGCGTTAAATTAAGTAAATTGCCAAGGCAAATAAAGCAGAGAGCCTGGCTCGTTCCCACTGCAGATTCCTCCTTGTCGTGCGGCAAGCTGAGAATGTTCATTTGCCGAGATCATTTGCACAACCCCTCCACCCCGACCCCCTCCTTTGTTAATCTCTTTCTAACCCCCCCCCCCCCCTTCCCTCCCTTCCTCCCTTCTGCGGATCCAGCACTCTTGTTGTCCGTGCTTGTTAATTGTAGTTAAAGGTCTGTGGGTACGAAGATGATTTAGGCCTCATAAACCGAGTAAACAGGGCCCTTAGCCGGAGACGGCTACACTCACACGACATCAAAGCATAAATTAGGCGGCCATTAGGTGCGAAAAAAGCCTTTGAGATGATTTGCTCCGCGCTGCCTCCGCTGAGAGTGACCATTACAGACGTGCTCCGGGAGTTTGACTTTAATGAAGTTTAATAAAGTTTACCCGTTTTGCACTGATGAGCGGTGGGTTTTTTTTTTTCCCCCTTCCCGTTTCATCTTGATTGCTAAAAGGTATTAGGAGTAATGAGGGGCTTTTGGCCCTCGGGTCCCGCACTACCAACACACAAACTGTGCATGTTTAATGTGTGTTTTGATGGCTAGTGCCCCCTTCCATCAATTATTTGTTAATAAATGATTTAAACAAACACACACACACACACACACACACACACACACACACAGAGTGATTAGTGTTTTAACACGGGATGCCGTGATCGTCCGTATATTAAGATATCACTTGTGTTTTTCCTACACACTCATGGGTTTGTGTACATTTTTTATTTTTTACAAACGGAAAATATAATCCTGCTTTATTTTGCAGGAAACAGACTTAAAAAAAAAAACAAAAAAAAAACAAAAAAAAACAGTGTTGTTTCTGAGGGACGCGGTGTGTCCGTGTAAACATGCGCTCGGTGTTTACGGTAATTAAACGCTGAGCGCTGCCTCCGCCTCTCCATCTGGATTCGTGCGGCCCCGGTGGACGAGGATCAGTGACTCGGGAGTGTATCGCCTCCAGCCACAGAGCTGAAATCTTTGTGAAGCGCTCTGATTCAGCTGATGGCCAAGGACTCGTCTGACCTCGGGGCTCACTTTCTGGACTCAGACAAGAGCGCAGTTCCCCTCGGTCCCTGCGAAGCATCCTTCACTCTTTTCCACACTGAGGTTTTTTTTTCTTCTTTTTTTTTTCTTTTGTTTTGTTTCTGGCTCTGAAGTGTTTTGGTGTGCAGTTGTTGTGCGCCTGACTCGTCTCAGGTAAAAGAGCAGGACAGCGAGGGGACGAATGCCTCCAGGCTATCTATAGATTTTACAGAGCTGTTTCTCGGGTGAGAAGAGCAGCCAGCCCTGCACAATTATGACCCATTGTTCAGGGCTTTTTTTTTTTTTTACTGTAAAGTAACGCCATGAGCAATATAAATTTTTTACTCAACTAATCCTTGTATTGTACTGTATCACTGGTCTGGGTTTGTACACATCCACACACGTATTTATTTAATTGTTTATTTATATCTTGTCAGTACTTAGTGTAGCATTGTGTGTAATTTTGTAAATTTGTAACGCTAACACGCATTGTTGATGTAAGATTCAGACATGGTGTGTACTGTAAAGTAGGCAGGTAATTTTTTTTCTGCTGTTTATATTTATATACTGTATATACTGTAAACTCTTTGTAGTTCACTGAGAGGCCTGTGTTCTTTCCATACTGGGTGGTGGGTAAACTGGGAACCAGACTAACTGTATTGCTGTAGTCATCATAGCAGCTCGGGGGTTTAATTACATACTCATATCTCACCTGTTAAAATTATAATTCATTATAGTGTGTGTGTGTGTGTTTTTTTAATATATTTTAATATATAGCTGTAAATTTCATCTGGACCTTGGTAGCATGTCGAAAAAATAAATATTATTATATAATTCTATAATATATAATAATATAATATAATTATTTAATTCATAAAAAAATATAAAATAGCATTAATTAAAAAGTGGGCCGATAATTTAAGACTTCAAAATTCAAATTTCAAATTAAAATTTTATTTGTCACATACACAGTCATACACAGTACGATATGCAGTGAAATGCTTACACGGCCGCCAGTGACCTTA
>JAQQZS010000038.1:6393227-6403994 GCA_030068045.1 Platyallabes tihoni
CTCATTCCTCAATCGCTCCTCACTCTCTTCTCACTCATTCCTCAATCGCTCCTCACTCTCTTCTCACTCATTCCTCAATCGCTCCTCACTCTCTTCTCACTCATTCCTCAGTTGCTCCTCACTCTCTCCTTACTCGCTCCTCTCTCTCCCCGTGCTTCACTATTCATCTCCATCAATGTACCTTTGTTATATTGCTTATCACACACACACACACACACACACAGTGGTCTTAGTGACACCCTGTTAAGTTGCCTCGGTTGATCGGATCTCTACAGTCACCCGGGATAAACCTGACGCACACAGATTCGGACAACTTGCAATGCAAAGTGAGCGAAAAGCAGCTGAGGCGTTTTACAGAGCTCCGCCGAGACTTTACGTTTCACCAGCGTGGCTCAGACAAATAAAAAAAATTCTGCTTCATTCTGGTATCACTGTGACTTTTATGGGGACTTTAGTCTTTTTACTTGCCTGTTGTTCGAGAACGTTATAACAGAAGACAGTTTTTTTTACTCCAAATCTTTTCTTTTACTCCAAATATTTCATTTCTAATGTGTAATAAAAATTAAAATGTAGAATATAATATATACACACTCAAAATATAATGCTTTCTATAGCAGTCAAATGTAATAAACGTTTTAAAAAATAATTAAAAACCACAAAGTAATAATAGAAAAAAAAATTCTAACAAACTTCAACAATAAAGATTTAATTAAAATTGTGCAAATAAAATAGGAAGAAAAAAAACTGACGATTTTCCTCAAATTACATTTTCTGTTTTATCAACATTGCGAGTGTTTTATTTTTAATATCTGCACAAAAAGAAATGCAATAAAGCACAAATAATACACCGCTGGTGAAATTTTATTCTTTAACATAAAGCCTAAATAAACAAAATGTAATTTTTTTTTACCGAAACACACCAGAACACACATTTCACACACAAGAACAAAGAAAAGGAATCCGTAAATAGCTTGTTAACCTAATTAACGTGCACGTGTTGTTTTTCTTTGTTTCAGTAAATATGCTAACAGTGTTCGATCTTTTCAGAGTCACTGAGGTGATTTCTGTGCTATGAGCTGATAACATCAAGTCTGTTCAATCGCTGTTCCACTTCACATGCAACAGAGAGTGAGAAAAAGGAAAAAGAAAGAAAGAAAAAAAAGCATGTGACCTGAGATACTGCCACTTTTTCCCACATGTGCAGCAAATAAAAATAAATTCCACGAGTTCAGGAAGAGTTCATTTCAAAAAGTCTTAAAGTAGTTTGGAGACAAAGCACAGACTGGTCACAGGCAGCCGTTTTATTATTATTATTATTATTATTATTATTATTAATGTGTCTATAAATTTTTAGCACCTTCATAGTTTTTTAAATGGCAGAAACAAACCTGTCCATGCAGGACGGATACGTGACAGGTCTCATGTAGCCGCCTGTTCCACCACTGTTATGGATGTATGGATCGTTTGCTACATCTGCGGTCATGGGGGATGACCCCGTAACCCCAAGTCGCCCAGAGGGCATGTAGTTCTGCGTGCTGTTGTGCGTAAACATGCCCTGAGCAGCCTGGCCGTACCCATGATTCCCGGCATTGGAATACGAGAAGGCGAGGTGGTTGGAGTTTAGTGAGCACGATCCTCCTCCGTCTTGGTTGAAGTTACGGCATGATGGCTGCACTGGTGGCGTCTCCGGGGGGCTGTGTGCCAAACCACCAGATCCAATTATGGTGTTGATGCTGAACACACGAGACTGGCTGGAACCAAATCCGGTCGTGGATGGCGGATAGTACGGTGGAGAGATCTGTGGCGTGTACGTTGGGTACACCGATCCATAGACAGAGGTGGTGATCTGGACTGGAGAGAAGATGGGCGAATCGTGGTGGTATGATGATGATGAGGAGGTAGAGTAGGTGTTGAAATCACAGCGTTTAAAGCGTTTTCGGCGCCGCAGGAAGCTCCCGCTTTCGAACATGTCCTCTGCGTTTGGGTCCAGCGCCCAGTAGTTGCCCTTCCCAGGCCGCCCTGGTTCTCGGGGAATTTTGACGAAGCAGTCATTGAGAGTCAGGTTGTGCCTGATGGAGTTCTGCCATTTTTTGGAATTGTCCCGATAAAAAGGAAAGCGGTCAGTGATGAACTTGTAGATGCCACCGAGAGTGAGTTTGTGATCAGGGGAGCTGGCGATGGCCATGGAGATGAGAGCGATGTAGCTGTAGGGAGGTTTTCCCCTCTGCAAAGGCCTTTTCCTGCGGCGGCCTTTGGGAGGATCGGTGTTCTGAGAGTCTGTCGTCTCCACGGCCGTCTGAACCGGAGCCTCGTCCTCCGCCTTAACCACAGGCATCTTGTTTTTACTCGGGAAGTCTCTGCAGCCTTCTGACTCACGTCGAGGTGTGTCTGCTGGCATCTATTGTCGCAGTTTTGTTTGGCAAATTTTCAGTTTCGCTCCTTAGCAGATCAGAAGTGGCATCTACGAGCAGCAAATAATTTCATAAGTGATAAGCAAATCACAGCCATGTTGAAAAAAAAAAAATTCCTTGCGAAAACAAGCAAACAAAAACAAAGCCGGTAAACTTTATCTTCATCCGTCAGATCCAGGCTGTGTGTGACCTCAGCACTAATGTAAACAACATTTTTTTGTCAGGGTTAGTGTTTGAGAGCTGAGCAAGCTATAGTGAGTGACAAACCTGAGCTTACCTGCACACTAAAACACCTGAGCGTTTGGCCACACCCCCTCCCCATCCACCTAGTCATGTGACGCTCAGTTCCAGACCATTATATCTCCATACAAACCGACACTCCTTATCAGATTTAAACAAATAAACATACACGTTTGATGATCTGAAATCCTGATTAGATATAAATGTGTATTTAAATACGTTTAATTCTTAACAAAGTGCTTGGATTTAAACTTAAATAGAAATACCAGGGTGGTGTGTTTTTTTTTTATTTGCTTTTTTACGGGATCCTAGACCCAATAATTACATTTTAATCACAAAAAAAAAGATAAAAGTGCGTCTTTAAAATGAGAACTTCACAAGTATGAAACGATGTTGTGTACTTCAGTGTCTACATTTTTATAAATAATTCAAAGAAATGTAAAGAAAAACCTGTTTCTGTTTGAAATGTATTCTTTATGCGTGAAATAAATAATTTTTCACATAAATATTTACATTTTTATATTAAAATATAAATCAGTTTCTAATAAAAAATGTGAATTTCTTTTGTTTATGAAAAAAACATGATTTTATTTTATCACAATCATTTTCAATTTATTTTTAAAAGTTTATTTACTTTACATATACTTTATACACTGCTTTATATAGATTATATTCTTTATCTATCTATCGTACTGACCGTGTTACTCAGAGATTTTATTTATTTACAACTGTCCATTTTTTCAGGTCATTTGGTATAAACTTTTTAATTTACTCAAAATGAGAACTAATTTATTTATTTGAATTAAAGCTGACGTCATCTTTTTAAAAATATTTCTTTTCATTTTAACTAACACCTAATAATTATTTTTCTGTAAAATTTGCATCATAATAATCTAAAGTATTTAATAGAGGGAAAAATTATATTACATATTTAATTTACACAAAGAGAGGAACTTTAAAGGCAGTTAAATTATGTAATTAAAACATGTTTGTTTTAATTGAAAAATTTTTTCAATCCAGGTCAAATTTTATTTGAACATTGTTGAACTTCATATTATTTAATTCACAACATGGTACACTCAGGCATGATTTTCATTCCTCTTTTCTCTTCGTCATTTATTTATTTGCTGATTTATTCCTGCTCTTTTAATACTGTTACTGATCGAATCAAATATTTTCTACAATTTATTTTCTGATGTAACTGAAACACTTCTATAATTTTGACAGCTTTACCACACAAACACACACACACACACTTAGCCGTATTTTCTCTGACTGTGTAATCTGATCTAGCTTAACTGTGTCTGTGTGTCTGTAAACACTCACAGGGTTGATTTAGCGAGACTTCTGTTTGAAGAACGATTCACCTACAACAGCTTTAATTTTCTTCCTAAGTATTCAGGGCGACAAAAACTCTTTATTACATAAAAAAACTGAGATTGTCTCTTTACTCCGTACTTCTCTCCGTCTCAGCTGCTTTGTTGTTTCCTGCTCTTGTATTTGGTATTTGTTCAGTTTAGGTGTGAAATAAAATACGGCATATATAACTTTATATATACTATTTTATTATTCTTTTTTTTTTTAAATGGTAGCAATTATAAAATGCAGTTACAGAATTTTAAACTAAATAAGAATATGCTTACACCTTTGTGTTCACTTTTTCACTAATTTAGTATAACTCTAATTGAGTTACACAACATGAAATATTTAATGAAAAATTGCCATAAATATACATAAGTTATTCCTTAAAATAATATAAATTATTAAATCATCTTTATTAAATAATTACCCATGCAGTCGATACGTAAATGTAGCGTTATTTTAAATTGTAAAAATAAACCTAACTGTAATGCACTTTTCATTGTTTGTTTGTTTTTTCGCAGTTTTTCCATCCATCCTCTACGCTTTTAATTTTTCTCTTTGTCATTGTGGCTGTGTGGTGTGTGTTTGCCGAGAGCCCCTGTCAGACCCGGCCCCTAATGGTGGAGTTTAGTGGTAATGCGGAGGGGTGTGTGTTTTGTCAGTAGTGCGATGGTGTGTGTTTTGCACACATCTGGTGGTTGCAGCTGTGTGAAAAGATGTAAATGTCACAATGCGCTGTTTTAACAGAATGCAAATCACTGTGATTTCACATTTATTTCAGACAAGGCACGAAGAGGTGAGGAGCTGGACACACACACACACACACACACACACACACACACACACATGAGTTTATAATGTTGTCTTTTATTCCTGTGTTATTAAACACTAATCCTACAATGATGTGTCATGTTTAAATCCATGCTCCATTCTGAGAGCCGACGTCTGATTCCAGAGCCGACGTCTAATCTACTCTCTTGTATCTATTCTTTCATTTATTTTTCATATTTCATGTTTGTTTTTTTTATTGGTTTCTTTACTGTATGTACACACACACACACACACACACACACACAGTGTATAGTGTTCCGCTCTCCGTAAGCACTGTGTACTGATGTTTGTTTTTTGTCCTGCTATGTGAGCTGTGTGCAATTGTGTGTTGTGTGTAAGTTGTATGTAATGTTTGTTTTGTGTAATTGTGTGTGATGTGCAGTTGTATTTAGTCTGTGTATATGTACGTTGTGTAGTTGTATGTAAGATCTGTAATGTGTAGTTATGTGCATTGTGTAGTTGTACAGTACACACCGATTAGCCATAACATTCAAACCATTAAGATTAAAACCATCCAGGTTTTGGGTTCCCCTTGTGCCATTAGGGCGACCCTTGGGGCAGAGGATCGGACTTGCTTCATGGATCGGACTTGTTTGTTCAGTGCAATCAAAGGAGGAGAAGAAAGGTGAGCATGATGATGAACGTGGAATCTGTAGCGTCTCACCCCAAAATAATGAACTAATGTGTTAGTGAAAGGGTGTATGAACCTATGCAACCAGGTTAGTGTGCGTTCCTGTAAAATGTTTGAAATTGTTTTTGAATGAAATAATGTTGGCTGCTTTTTCACAGTAAAGGCAACCAAAGATCTAACAGGATTTAACTCGATTTTATTTTTAACTTTAAAATCTGTAGGACATCAGCCACAGCTATGAGCTCACAGCTAGTGTGGGATTTTCCCATGATCTCACGCACACACTCATATACACACACACACACACACACACACACACACTTCCCAAGTAAGGTCTGAGTGTAACAAACCATATGGATTTGAGAGATTTCTACACACTCGCTCTCAGCACTCACTGCCCGCTCTCATTTTACACACACACACACACACACACTGTCAGTGCAACCACACACTCGTTCTTATATCATGGATAACTTATTACCCCAGAAATCTCTCAAGAGCCTCTTATACACACACAACACACATATGGGATGTGCTTTAATGGATTATGTAAACCAGAGTTTGTTATCATAGGCCATGCAAAGGGCTACCTTCTTTCTTTACGCTGGAGAGCGAGCAGAGAACACGCAAATGCTCTCTCTACACAACATCTGCCCCACTGCGCACACGGACACTCCTGTACTCGACAGTCAGTGAAAACTGTGCTCTTCTACAGTATCTCACTGCTGTGATATAAGCATACAGTATATGTGTTTACTTTCTTTAAAAAAAACAAAGAAACAAAAAAGAGCTTGGGCCCTAAAAAGCAGATATGTAAATGTAATAAAAACAAACACAGGTTTAAAAAGTAGTGTTGTGAGACACAGATTAAAAAAATATACATAATAATAATAATAATTAAAAACTAATAAATAATACTGTTGCAGCAAGGAAGAGAAAATATAAATATAAAATATAAATAAATAAAAGTATGTACAGTAGTGTCAATCTATTTTCTAAAAAAAAAGAATTTACAAATATACTTTGAATATTTTAGGTTTATTTTAACTTAAGGATTGTATGTGTTAAATTGTATGTGTTAAACTGTTGCCATAGAAACACTACTATAATAATAATAATAATAATAATAATAATAATTATTATTATTATTATTATTATTATTCATCTGCTTGTTAGTTATTTTATGTTTATTAAATGGTAAAGCTTATACTTTCTTTGAGGTATTTTAGGGTTTGAGTCACTGCCTTGGCAGGCAGATCTGCAGTGTGTGGGTGTGTGTGTGGGTGGGTGTGTGTGAGAGTGTGAGAGAGAGATACATTGTGAGGACAGATACAGACTTGTTTATCCTGTAATTCACTGTCAGGATCAATGTTTTAAGACTGATATGTTCACATTACAACGCTGATGGAGTGGAGAATCACACGCCAGCACGCCGGGCTGCACGCACTCTGATAAGAAATAATGAAGAGCTAATTACTGACAATCTCTCAGAAGGTGTGTGTGTGTGTCAGACAGACTCATCATTGTGTTTTCAGTCAGAATGTTATGTTAGTCTGATTAAAACCGGATTTTAAAAATAAATAAATAACGTTAGTCTGACTGAAGTCGTACTAAATCGAGCGTCTCAGATACTGCGGTTGGGACTTAAGCTGTTCCTGCACCTATACCTCAGTCAGACACGGGTATCGGCAGAGGCGTTCTGCATACGATCCATAGCTCCTATTAGTTAGCTATTAGTTAATAGGTAAACCAACAATACAATACTAACAAGATAAATATGGGCATATCGCCACCAATTGTACTGAAGTCAGACATGCTTTGATTAATAAATGATTTGTTCCAATATATTGGGACAAGGCCAGTAGTCTAATTAAATGTTCTCGTCGAGAACCACACCTCCGATTAACTATGCATGAACACATACTGAGTCATATCTATACATTTGGACAAAAGGAACATGATGGAGAAACACAGAAACTGCTCAGGTGATGGGCGTGGCCTACTGTTGGACAGTGGAATTCTACTGATTTAGATGATAATTAATATGATGAGATTATATTTTGGGAAAAGAAGCAAGGAAGGAAGAGAACAAGGAGAGAAAATAACAGAGAGAGCGGCAAGATGAGAAACAAAAGAATGAAGATTAATTGATTGATTGATTGACTGACTGACTGATTGAACTCCTTCAGACACATTGCTCAGTTTATATAGTAAATTTATGCTTTAACTTTTTGTCACATCTACAATGATTACATAAGAACTCAGCAGTTGTCCTTCTATAGTTACTTATTTAGTTAATTTGTTAATTATTAGAAGAGTTTCCAGCCCACAATTTTAGCTTTAACTTAAAAAGCAGCGCTTGAAATAAATTAACATGAAAATTATCAAATGTTATGTTCCCCAAGCTTGTTTATTCTGTTAAAATTGATTTTACATAATCAATGAATTAACACTGGGCTCAGGGAATACATTTGGTTAAGTCTGGATCTGAGGATATTCAAGTGCATCGTTTTGGATTCAATGAAATCGCAAAAAATCACCTAAAGAATCGTAACATTTACAACCCCTGTAGATGGAAACGTTTTAGAAGTTGGAAGGATGAAAGTTTCATCTCTATCGATGAAATAGATTAAATTATTGAAGTCTGAGATATTTTATTATAACACACATTTATCCAAATGTTTTATAAAAAACAAAATACCCAGCTGATCTATGCACGTGTGTGTGCAGGTGTGTGTATGTCCTCACAGGAGGAGCAACAGAATGACGGCATCAACAGGGCGCTGGCTGAAACACACACACTCTCACACGCGTTCATTTCTAAAACTCTGGACATTAAAGAAAAAAGCATTATGCGAACAGTTATAGATGCTTTGATGAGTAACATAATATTACACAGGTCATGTTCAGTTTTATCAAACACAACGATAAAGTTTTATCTTTCAGCATTGTTTTTAAAATACTATAGTACTACAGATGTTTTTAGTAAAAACATTACAGACATTAGAGTTTACAGTGTTGTACTATAATTTTAATAAATAGTGATAAAAAGACACGTTTATGCTAGTTAAACACAGTTTTTAAAAAAAATATGACCCTGGTGTTATTTACACATTTCTAAAAATGAATTCGAATTTTAATTAAAACTATGCTCATGAAATCGCTGAATATAAACAAGAACGATAACTATTTCAGATAAATAACTGTGATTTTTTATTTAAATGTTAGAACAGTTTATAAGGTTTGTTTTATTAAGTGGCTTTGTATGTGTTTGCACTGTATTGTGTGTGTGTGTGTGGTCTATAATTACTGGTTTTCTTTGCTTTGTGTATATTTTTTCTGACTCTGACAGGCCATAGTGTGTGTGTGTGTGTGTGTGTGTGTGTGTGTGGGAGTGTTTGCATTCGCTCGACCCCCCTCAGTGACAATGCAAAGCGTCGTGCCGGTTGAGTGTCTCTCAGCCTTCAGCAGTTTACATAACTGAAGCGGTGGATTCGGCCCCTCGGCTAACGTTCACTATGCAGCGAACCCTCCATCCTGCAGCCACCTGCAGACGAGAACACACTTCAAACTTTCACCATGCAGAGAACTCTCGATTGCACAGCCACCTGAGCCGGAGTGTGCGCTCGAAATCCCTTAGCACACCCCCGCTGAAAGACGGTGAATGGAAATCAATGTATTTGTGATTTAAATGTTAGAAATGAGTACACATGTTCACTATTTGGTTTTTGGGGACCTAAAGAATTAAGCTATTCTGTAGTGAAAATTCAGAGTAAAGTGAGGGAGGGTTAGTTGTTTAGATATCACCTTTTGTAGTCATCGTACTTTCCGTAGCGAAAAATGAGGAATAAATAAGGATGACATTCATAAATGCGAGCACAGAGTAAGGACTTCGGTCAGGACTAAGTTCAGTGTAAGTGCTTAAACATACATTAAAGTATTAACGTAAAAACACACATTAAAGTAAACATGAACATATTTAGACTTCTAAATATTGACGTAACAAAATAAATATTTAATATGCTGTTAGTGCAAAGTAAATACTTTTAATTAATGCAAAATTCAACTTTTAGTTAAAAAAAAAACACGGAAATGATTACATTTATATGGCACAATGAAACCCTCTGAAGAAAAAGTAGCTTAGTAATTTACTTAAAATCGAAAGTCTTAAAGGCATTCATGGCTCTCACGTACATGTATGTAAATGTGCAGTACGTTTCGATAATTCCACAACGACTACTCAAATCCTTTAGCCTTCAGTGTCACAGAAGAAACAATATAATGTCTTGAAAGAAAATGGGAGAGGAAGCGAAGAAACCGAAGAAAAATCCAGTTGGTGTGTATTCAAAGTGTGTTTATTTAAGAGCGTCTGGGGTATGGCAGTCAGGACAGCATCTGGAGTCAACAGCAGGTCAGCACTGGGGAACGCAAAGCACACAACAAAGGGCTACTTCTGTTTTTGTTTTTTAAAAAAGTGTTAGAGGGGAAGACGGAGGTTAAAGAGTTTAATGAGATGGGATTTGTTAATCACCAGGACATCAGCAAGAACATTAATAAATAAAATGCATAAGGAAATATGTTCAAACCATTTTGTCACAGTCAGAATAAAAATAATGTGCTGCAGCTTTATTGTAGAAACGTGGCATTTCAGAAGGAGAACTCACACACACACGCACACACACAACACTTTCGATAAGTATTCAAGTGATAAAGTTTGTGATCTAACATTAATACTGTGTGCTAATCCAGCGTATGAAACCTCAAATCTTTTTGAACACCATCATCACCACACAGACATAATAAACCTACTGTATATAAAAAGGAAAAAATATATGAGCGTCTGGGATTTAAAAAATGCAAAAAAACATAAATTAATATTTGTTAATATTTTTACATTAAATATAACTATGGAAATCATACAAAGTGAAAAAAAACTGGTTAAACTTGTATGTAAAAATACTACATTCAAAAGAATGTACAACTAACAACTATCAAAAGAGACATTTAATATTATACACTTTTATATTTAATTTGACTGTTAAACATCTAGTCAAATGCTGAGTCAGAGCACCCACACACACACACACACACACACACACACACACAACCGTTTAATCAACATTACACAACATTAATCTAAAAATCTAAAAAAGGAAAATCTGAACATCATGAACAAATATAAAAAAATAAATATATTAAAATATATTGGTCAAAACCCAAATTGCCCGTAGTGTGTGAATGGGTGTGTGAGTGTGTGTATGTGTGTGTGCCCTGCGATGGATTGGCACCCTG
>JAQQZS010000038.1:6464613-6475551 GCA_030068045.1 Platyallabes tihoni
AACCGGAGTACCCGGAGGAAACCCACCAAGCACGGGGAGAACATGCAAACTCCATGCACACAGAGACGGGAATCGAAGCCTGGCCGGGAATCGAATCCGGACGCTGGAGGTGCAAGGCGACAGTGCTAACCACTACAGTTCAATTTAAATTCAGGTTTATTTACTGTACATAGCGCTTTTACACTGTTAAAAGTATTGGAGTAAACTTCAATGATTTGAATATGCGCACACACTCAAATTGTTATAAAGATGATTTAGAGTATTTCTTTATTACAGAGAGTTTATATCTGAGAGAGAGACGAGACGACAGAGGTAGGCGCACTCCGACCCTGAGCCTGTGTATCTGTTCTTGTCACGGGCCGCACACGCAGCACTTCAGCGAACCCGTCCCCGAACCAGCAGGTGACGTGAGCCGTGTCCAGAGTGAAGAAGAAAAGGCGATCGCTGCAGCGCTTTCTCCGGTACACTGATCTCGGATCAGCTGCTAAAACTCCCCAGATGGCGGCGGATGCTTCCTCTGGACCATTCAGGAACTGGAACTTTGGCCTTTCTAAGTCTGATTAAACACATGAGAAGATTTTGCATTTACTACAGGAACAACATTCATCTCCAAAAGTACTGGAACAGCAAGCCCTGTTTTTGTTGTTCACATTTGACATTTGGGCTTGGGATCAGAAAAGGAAGATAAGACAATGGCTCAAATGTTCAGCTTTAAATTCCTGGTATATATACAGTACATCTAGATATGTTAAACACCTTAGAATATGACACGTTTTTGTTTGATCTTGCCCATTTTTTCAAATGATCAAAAATATTGGAACAGGCGTTTTTGTTGCCCAGGTATGTCCTTTTAGACTCAGTTTTTAAGCAGGTAAGTGAGGTTTACCTGTGAGAATGCATCTGTTGTTAAAAACTATTAACCAACATGAAGACCAGAGAGCTGTCTATGAGAGAGAGAAAAAAAAAAAACTCTGCAGTATTTGTCTGATTATTCATTCATTCATTCATTTTCTATACCGCTTAATCCTGTGGTCAAAACAAAAAAAAAAAAACGGATCTTTCTATCTAACCGAAATAAAAAAGTCATTATTATTTTTTAAATAAATTTTTAGTTCAAAAGGCTGAGACCTGAGTGGTTAGGAGGCAGGAAGTCGGCGAGTTCCCTCTCTGCAGTAGGAGTGAACCTCACACTCAGAGTGTCTACAGGAGGGTGTCTGATCCAGGACGCGACACTGCTCTTCGACACACACACCTCCTCTTCAGCTCTTGCTGGTGTGTCAGTGTGTTTATCTTCAGCCCTGCTCTGTGAGCACAGTGCCCCCTGCTGGAGAAACTCCCTCACCTCCTCCAGCACACCACTAACATCAGATCCTGCTGAAAATTCCACACCTTCACCCTGCCCCTCGTCAGCTTCTGGATGAGAGGAAGAGGCGCATGAGTTCTCCAAACCCTCCGGTTCTATGGGTTCTGCTTCCTCCCAGGTGTCAGTTGTGTCCGGGTGCACTTTCTGTTGGCACTGGGGCTCTACGGGCAGCATGGTGTGTGTGACGGGAGAGTCGTACTCAGGGATATAGGGTTTAATGTCGAGCACGGGAGTGCCGGAGATCAGATCCACACCTGACAGGTGCAGGACATCACCTGGAGAACAGACATAAGGGAAAGAAAGAGCAGACATGAAGGGGTTGTGGCCTCTGACATGTTTACTTGTCAGTTACAGGAAAGAAAATGGAGTGTGAGCGTGTGTGTGTGTGTGTGTGTGTGTCGTGACCCACTGTGGAGCGTGTGTCGACTGACCTGTGACAGCGTCCAGCTTGGCGAGGGTGAGGCCGATGGCGTTGGGTCGGTGAGGGCTGCGTGTGGAATAAACTCCCACTTTCTCTCCGTTCAGTCGAGGAGGCTTCACTTTAGCTTTATAGCTCATGTGTCCGTTCTTATGGAAGAGAAAGATGAGCCTGGAAATGAGGGAAAAAATGCAGGAGAAAAAGAGGACCAGACTGAAGAGTGTGATCTCTCGTAGTGTGGTTTTGTCTCTACACAACTTATAACACATCTTTTACACAATAAACACTCTAATCAGCTTTCCCTTCAAGAGCGCGGATCATCGTGACTGTTCATGATTCCTGTTTATATGTAAATCAATCTGGGGGGTTATCCAAATTAATCCAAAAACTGATTATTAACCTTGTCCTTAAACCTGAAGTGAATCTTAGATTCTTAGACTCCTGAGTCTTTTATTTTTTTTTTAGATCCTGAATTACTGAATTCATGCTCATAAATGATTCCCAAATAAATCCTTAAATGATCCCGAATCCTGACCACTTCTGAACGAACAGTCAGGTGGGTGTTTGATCTCGATATTCAGCTCCAGCACATGACTTACGGATGATTTGGAGAACCTAAATTAATCCTGAATCCGAATCTCAAACTGATTCCTGAACTGAATCTTAGAATCACATCCTGAATTCTAAATTAATTTCTAAACTGAACCATGAACTTTCGAACATATCTATTTAAATTATTACTAGGGATGCACCGATACCTGGTATCAGCCCCGATACCACATTTTCTAAAGTACTTGTACTCGTTAAAAGTCCCCCGATACCGAGGACCGATACCACAGTCTGAGAAATGTCTATGTTTGAGCTTAATCAGTAAGGGGTTAATCACAGGCACCAAGTGAAACAATTCCGCGTCTGTTTCTGTAAATTTAAATCATGTTTTTATTAAGTACTCGGTATCGGCGAGTACTGAAATGCAAGTACTCGTACTCGTGTTCCAAAAAAGTGGTATCGGTGCATCCCTAATTATTACACGTGGCTCAATACATACACGTGCACACACACAGCATTCCTTGGCAGTAAGAGTGTGTCCAGGATTTTGATGAACCTAATGATTTTGTTAGTTAAGTATGAGAAATTAAGTGCACGTGACTCCTAAATAAAACAGTAAATAACTCAAAATCGATCACGTATACTGTTCCTAAACACACACCAGACATGGGAGTAGTGGTGCAGGCCAGTGAGAGCATGTTCAGGGTTGTTGAACACATTGGACTGAATTTTGAGACGAGCTCGAGACGAGCTGCAGACGGCCGGCTGTCTCGGCGTGCCGTTCTTCTGATCGAAACAGGAAGCGATGAATCCGATGGGAGTCGTGCGAATATGTCCTGAGAAAAGAGAAAAAGAAGGGGAGGACATACAGTACAATGTTTACAAGTTCCATGTGTCATCTTTTGGGTGGTGTTACATTATCTAACTAGGTAAATGTAACCATGATAACAGCGTCCGTCCATGAAATCTGTTAAAAATTACAAATTTATGGGGTTGTCTTCACTGAAACAAAACATCAAAAGGGATGAGTGTTTGTAAACGATGTGTAATAATCTCAGTGTAGTGTAGTGTGTTAACCTCTCTCTAAAGACAGCTCCATCCCCTCTGCACTCTGAGCGAGGTATGATGATGATGATGATGATGATGAAGAGAAGGAGGACCGACTCTTCTTCATCATCTCCTTGTTATCGAGAACTTCCTTCAGTGTAGAGTGCAGAGATGTCATGTGTTTCCTGTGGGCTCGAACCGAGCTCTCCAGATACTGCCTGAAAACATAACGCACCCATCAGAAGTTCTCCCACCATTCACCACTGCCTCATCATTACAGTTTTAGATCATGACAATACACAGATCATCCATAACATTATGACCCCCTACTTAATATTGAGTAGGTTCCCCATTTCTGCAACGTAAACAGTGTGTTCTGACACCTTTCTATGAGAAACAGCCCTAACCATTTCCTCAATTTGAGCTATAGTAGCACTTCTATTGGATCGGACTACACAGGCCAGCCTTCACTCCTCATGCGCATCGATGAGCCTTGCCCACCCATGACCCTATTGTCTGTTTACTGCTTTTCCTTCATCGGATTACTTTTCAGTTCAATTTGATTTGTATAGCTCTTTTGTTATGGTTATTGTCACAAAGCAGTTTTACAGAATCAAAAATTATGGAAATGTGTACAGAATGTTAGAAAATGTGTTTCAATCGAAATTATCAGATGGTTCCAGAAGAGCAAGCCGAGGGCGACGGTGGCAAGGAAAAACTCCCTGAGATGGCAACAGAAAGAAACCTTGCGAGGAACCAAACTCAACAGGGAACCCATCCTCACTTTTGGTAGGTTCTGACCACTGCAGACCAGGAACATCCCCCACAAGAGATGCAGCTGTTGTGACCCAGTTGACTAGCAATCACAATTTGGCCTTCTCACAGTAGTTATGGCTACAATGGCAACTGGAAGGGGACGGGATGTATTAGGCAGCAAGTGAACCTTTTGTCCCTGAAGTTGCTGTGTTGGAAGCAGAAACAAATGGGCAAGGCCAAATTTTGATGGCTAGAGGACTCTGACAGAGCTACTCCAAAACTGCAGCTCTTGTGGGATATTTCCAGGTTGCAGTGGTCAGGACCTACAAAAAAATTCCAAGGAAGGCAAACTAGTGAACTTGAGACAGGGTCATGGATGGCCAAGGCTCATTGATGTATGGGGAGTAAAGGCTGGCCAGTGTAGTCTGATCCAATAGAAGAGCTAGTGGAGATCAGATTGATGAAAAGGTTCATGCCAGTTGTGATAGAAATGTGTCAGAATACACAGAGTGCATCAGTGTTTTGGTTGCAGAAGAGGGAACCTACCCAATATTACACAGGTGGTCATAATGTTCTGGCTGGTCAGGGTGTATATGTGTAGTGATATTCCTTATGAGGAATATTTTGTGTACGCCTCACGAGAACTACGGTCACCTGTGCGGTGGGAGCAGCTTATGCATCATGCTATGAGCCGTTATGCTAATGACACCTACCTGAGGTTCTTCAGCTCTTTCCTCATGACTGAAACTTGCTGTTTGAGCCACTGCACATGTTCGGAACAGCTGCACGTGCCAGCCGACATTTTTATAACAATTTTTTTTTTTTTTTTTACAATTTAAGACAGAGGATTCAGCTACACGGGGGTCTAAATCATATAAACCTAAATTTAATCTTAGATTAACAATGTACATATGGATATGGCTTAGATTTCCCTTTAGAAAGCGTCTGTTGATTCACTTCCGCGTTGCAACAAAGCCCCGCCCACCTGCTCCATGATTGGGTGGAAAGTATCCCGCCTCGTGCGTTAGGATTGGTTTGTTGGCTGTTGCTTGCTGAACTATGATTGGCTAATACATTCCCGCCTTCTGCCTTAAGCTCGGTTAGTACGTAATCGAGTTCCGACTTCTGATTGGACGATTCTAAATCGAGTATCCATTCAGAACGTGAGGAGGCGGGATTTATTTAAATTAAAAAAATGGACAACGGACTAACGCTAATCATACTAACGCTAATCAACGAATTATATCGTAAACGTACATATTGTTAAGATAAATAAAAACTAAATGCGTATTTATAGTAATTCATAGTATTTGGTTGTCCACCATTTGCATATTATTCCCGCCATGTAGTTTATATTTAAATACTGTCCACTGATTGGATACTTTTGATGTAACTAACCAATCAGAGTGCAGGAGGCGGGATTTAAATATTTTAAAGCTGGACAGCCAATAGTTAGCGCTTAGTTTTTAATAACTGTTTTAAATTGCTTAATTACTAATTTTACATGTTACTAACCACACAAATATTGTATATTAACACTGTATTTCTTCAAGTCTATTATGTTTTAAGTGTGGCCTATTTGTGTATTTTTTTTTACACAATTGTCTTGCCATATTTTGCTATTAAATAAAAACTCAGCGATCAGCAGTCGTACAAATTCACTGTTTTTATTTAAAATGATTAATGTTGCAGAAAAATGTCTTCAGGCTCAAGAAAACAACATCAGAATGCAATAGGCACATTAATAAATATACATTTGTTCCTAATTAAAATTACACGTAAGGCCGAGACCCGTTTGATGAGCTACTGGTTCATTTTATTAGACTTATTTCTCATAGACGTTAGAAATTTAACAAAAGTAAAAGTTAACCAGAGAAATACAAAGTGATCAAGATGAGGCAACGTTATGTTGGACTGAATGGATTAGATAAGGTTTCCAGGAAGGGAGTCGAGCTGAGGCGACGCTAACACTGTATCTGAGAAGGCTTTGTTCTGTTCAGCGAGCTCGATGGCTGACGGTTCCTCAGCACCACCTGCAAAGAGACAACCTGCATGTTATGGGTGTATATATATATCATTAAAATTAGTCAGGATCAATAAACTCTAAAGTAATTGTTGATTGCTAAATGTACTACATTTCTTCACACAAAAGATCTCCGTTCCAACCACAGGGCTAACTCCTGAGGGGTTACATCCCATAAACCTAGCTTCAATACATGTAATGATCTAAATCTAAACTGTAGTGGTTTAATAAGGTGCTGTTCAAAATCCTTAAAAGTCAAGCGGCAAAGATATGTGCTGGTAACATGGCATAGAACAATGACGAGTAAATAAAGATATATGTGCTTATATGGAAATCTTGCCAGTGTCTTAACACAGAGGCTTCAGACATCAAACTGTGTATTTGGGTTTTTATGTCATGTAGAACAAAAGTGATCTTTAATTTTATAAAGGGTAAATTTTACCGCTACCAGAATATGGGAATATATGATATTTATGGTATTTTTGATACTGCAAAAATGTAGAACTCTCAAAATGAGCATATTATTATTATTACTTGGTCACAGAAACACCCCAAAACAACATTAAAAACATGTGATCATATGTATCTGTGCTATTCTCTGCCTATGTAACCCTTTTTTTCTCAGTCATGTTTCGGTAGTTGTTTAAATTAGTTGGAACTAAAATTCAGTTCATCATATTGCCTATTTTGTGCTTAGGATATGCAATTCTATACTGCACAATCCTGAGCCATATGTGTATATATGTATATAAAAAAAACAGCAAAACAAATAATGGTTAAAATGCTCTGAGCTTTAAAGGCTACTACCTTGATCAATTACAAGTTTATCTTTATGGACGTCTTTGTCCTCTTCCTCATCAGGGCCGAGATCTTCGATCAGAACCTCTTGAAAAAGGGCTTCACTGCTGGGCTTTACCTCTGGAGTCCTGACAGGAGCAGGAAGAGGGATAGGGGCAGAAACTGCAGCAGGAATCTCTGGGACATCCAGATCAGGAGCTGCTGACAGTTGGGCAGAAACATGGGCAGAATGTGGAGTAACCATGGCGGTAACCACTTCCTCTGCTTGGCTGGGTGTCTGGATTTCACCTGCATCTTGACGTTCTGTCATTTCAGGCTGTTCCGTCATTTCAGGCTGTTCCGTCACGGGGGCGTTCTTTCTTGGTCTGCCTTTCTTTTTGGGAACATTGTTTGTCTCCCTCTTTGCTCGCTTACTGCTCTGACCTCTGCAGGGTTTCAAAAAAGAGAACTTGTTGGTTTTTCAGTTGAAGAAGTCTTCATGCTGTGTGCAATATGCAGTATAAAACACTTACAGCTGGGTGCAACTGGGACATATTTTATTTTTTAAGTTATCAGACATCGTTGCAGTAGTCTCCTCATTTTCTCAGGTGAGTAAAACACACCATACTGCAAATCAGAACACATTGCACCGCTATCAACTAATCATAATATACCGCACCGCTCTCAGCGTGTTGAGTCTGGTTCCAATATAAGAATACATTATACAGCCATTAAATAATCAAAACGCACTGCACCGCTCTCAGACAATCATAACACATCATATTGCTCTTAGCCAGAAAGTGCACACTATACTGCTCTCCACCAATCAGAAGACACTGTAGTGTTCTCGGCCAATTGTAACTCACCATGCTGCTTTCAGCCAATCGAAATACATTATACTGCTCTCATCCAATCAGAACACACTGTAATGCTCTCCACTAATCAGAACACAATGGACAGCTCTCAGCAAAAAAAAAAAAAAAAAACACCGCACTGACATCACCCAATCAGAAGACAAATACAATGTTTGCCACCAGTCAGAACAAACTGTAGTGCTCTCGGCCAATCAGAACATACCATACTTCTCTAACCCATTTAAAACAAACTGCACTGTTCGCCGCCAATTTGAATTCATTATACTGTTGTCAGCCAATCTGAGCAAACTATACTTATTTCAGCTATTCAGAACTGCAGTTTTATGTAAAAAAAATACACATTTGCTTCATCCTAAGTATCTCAAGTTGCACATCCTAATTTTCTAGGTTCCTGTTACATCAATTTACAGAATTTCCATCCTTACCTACTGCACAGTTCTGTGCTAAACATGAGACTTTAAATTATCAGATAAGAAAAAAAACTGCAAAAGACTTGCTGTAAATGGGTGTAAAGTGTACAATGGTTCTGCGATGCTAATGGATCCACAGTACCCTTCACAGGCAAAAATTTACCCATAAACCCACTGGTTAGTTGCTCGCTCTTCTGCTTCGGCTTTCCTCTTCCTCAGCAGATCCCGATCCCGCAGCCGCCGACCGGTCCCTCCTGGAAACATATCCCACATTCCTTTGGTTGGCAAATCGGTTATGCTAACAGATTCACTGCAGGTAGAATATTCTAATCAATGTAAAAGTTAGCAAAGAAAATGAATCTAGAATGATAAGTAATTAGCTAATTAGCCGTTAGCATAAAAAAATACCCTTCTATTGTAATTCTAATTCATTATAAAGCCTGAAAAAGGATGAGGTTATCAATCAAGTCTTTGTGTTTTAGCATTTAGGACATAGCTGATGGCTGATGTTTTAATAAGTGCACTATGTCGTTGTGAAATGTGGTTTGTTGTGATGAGTAGCGCTCGTTAGGAAAGTCAGTCAGTGCAAAGCTGCAAAGCTTATAATAATATCAATAATATTTAAATACTGTTTTTGTGTAAAAGTGTGTTTAGAGATGATTCTCTTAAAGAAATAAAGAGTTATTACGTCTTAACAAACACAAACACAAACACCATGAACTCTAACACAACCTCAAACACCACTGACGACAACATGGTAATTTGCTGTGGCTAATTAAAATAAGAATTGTTTACACACAAGAAGAAGAATAAGTTGCTCTCTAAACTCAAACTCGTACCTTGGTTATCCTCAGGGACTTTCATTTCAATTGGGACTTTCTCCTTGAGCGTCTCCTCCATTTTGTCACCCGATCAAACACATAAAGTGCAAGTGGAAGACGGGCGAGCGAAGAAAAACACTGTGGCTCCTGCCCCCTGCGAGACGAGTTATCAGGCTAAACATTAACGCTAAGCTGGGAGAGTTCGTGCAACGCCACTCTTATCTTATTTGCAAAGGAGGAGAACTTGGCACGGGATTCAGAAAAAAAAAGCGGGTCATGCTGTTGGCATAGATGGTAATGAAATGTGTGTGTATGTGTGGGTGAGTGTGGGGGTGTGAGTAAGAAATAAAATGTTCATGTTTGTTTATTTAACAGTTTTGGTAATAAGAGACATTAGCTGGAGGGTTACTGTGTTAGTATTAAAATTACTCTAAAGAATACAATACTGATACCTGATGGAATCATCCCCTATGGCCCTGCCAGCATGTACACATCTGGCTTAAGAGCCACATGTTTTAACAGCAGAGTACATTGCCACGAGTTACAACTCAAAATTACAACTTAAAAGAACAGTCTGGTTTGTTGTTTAATAAAAACAGCCTGGTATATGAATGCTACATACTTTATGAACGCTCCAATAATAATTGCCCCTGGATGTCCCGCCCCCTTTCCCCCCATTCACTGAGTAATCTCTTGACTCTTTTGAAAGATGCACTGATGCAGGAGAATGTTTCAAGTTCATTAAGGTGAAATAAAATGTATTACTGTGTATGCGTGTGTGTTGGTTTCTGACCAACCAGAGTCCACGAATCAGCAGCGCTCTGGTGTGTCCTGCTATAAATAAATCTCTTTTAAAGAGATATAAATCCCAGAGCGCTGAAGCCCTCAAAAACATGCTTCCTTCTTCTAAAGGTTCTCAGGTCAACATTTCCACATGAATTTCCACTTATCTCACATCCTGAGATCTAATCATCCATACTCCTACAGACTCTACAAGCTCTTAATATCTCCCTGCTTCTGTTTCCAGGTCTGCCAGCCCAGACTTTTTCATGCTGTTAATCATTTACTCATTGATCACCTAACACTTAGCAGACTCTGAGAAATAAAGGGATTTATGGGACTATTATGGGTACCATATTTATACACTCACTCACTCACTCACTCTCACTTTCACTCATTCTCTATAGTGCTTATGCTAATCAGGGTCCACCATGGGTACAGCCTGGACAGGGTGCCAGTCCATTGCAGGGTACAAAATGGTCACACTCTCACACCCAAGCATGCACATATTGTAGACTTCGGATGGGAATTGGACCCAGACCCTGGAGGTGCATGGCGACAGTGCACCATTAGGCCTCATCTTTATACATTCTAAAAATAATTAAAGATACACGGCTGGATAACTGATGGGCTTTTAAAGATTTACTTAAAAACCAAAAGGACATCACTTGCACAATTCACAGTTGGTTCCATTATTTAAATAATACCCCATACACACAGACCTGCAAGAAATAAACACACCCCATAGGTTTATGTTACAGTGTATGCCCTAACATGTTTTGCTGTATTTAGGACCATTGTTAGTTTTAGATTGGAATAAAGCCGTCTTTAAACCTAGACATGACAATTCCCCAGAAATGTCTGATTTTTATTGCATAGAGATCAGATTGTTGGTCAGAGTGTGCAATGTGTCAGAGACACACAGCTCTTAAAATCACTAAAAGAGTTTCGTGTTAATTGTGTATCATGTAAATTTAGGTGTTAATCATTTATTACTTAATAAACAAACCTTCCTCACGTAGACATTTAATACATTTTGTTGTTTCAAGTTCAAGTTCAAGTTCAAGTTCAAAGGCTTTTATTGTCATTTCAACCATATACAGTTAGTACACAGTGAAA
>JAQQZS010000038.1:6532036-6546034 GCA_030068045.1 Platyallabes tihoni
GTGTGTGTGTGTGTGTGTGTGTGTGTGTGTGTGTGTGTGTGTGTGTGTGTGTGTGTGAGAGAGAGAGAGTGTGTGTGCCAGACCTGCAACATGAGGTGTAGGTTGGTGACTTTCTGAGCGGACCAGCCTCCACCACTCTCCTCCCCCAGCTGGAACCACTGCTTCATCCTCTGGATAAAAGAACCCTCCTTAAAGAAGTTTTGATTAGAGCTGTTGTTCTTCAGGAGGTTCAGCAGCAGGAGCAGGCAGTCCTCTACCACGATGCCTACACACACACACACACACACACACACAGGATTAGGAGCTAATTGTTGATTCTGTATATACACAGTGCCTTGCAAAAATGTTCATACACCTTGAGCTTTTCCATATTTTGTCACGTTACAACCACAATCGTAAATGTATTTTATAGGATTTTATGTGAAAGACCAACACAAAGTGGCACATAATTATGGAGTGAAAACGATAAACAGCTTAAATGTATTTATTTTTAATATCTGAAAAGTGTGGCGAGCAGTTGTATTTAGCCGCAAATACAAATTTAGCCGTGTTTGTGCACGCGTCTCCACACCTCCGTCGCTCGTCCCTTCCTCTGTGATGATGTCCAGCAGTCTCTCAAAAGCGTTCTCGAATGCCACAATCTTCTGGATGGCCGCGTTTCCTTTAGTCAGCTGCTGCAGCAGGAGGAGACCCTGAAAAATCACACACACACACATACATACACACACACACACACACACACACACACATATACACACACACATATACACACACACATATACACACACACATATACACACACACATATACATACACACATACACACATACATTGCAGGTTATGTCAGGTGTGTGGGTGTGTGAAGGTAATAACACTGTACACTGAAAATGTCAGAATGTGTTGAAGGGACTAAAACCTACATCGTTCCGGATCACTTCTCTGGAATCTGCCAGTAAATCCATTAACCTGGACACGCCTACGGACACAAGCACAAACAAACCAATCGACTGTTGTGTGACTGTTGGTGTGTCTGGGTGTGTGTGTGTGTGTGTGTGTGAGTGTGTGTATATATATATATATATATGTGTGTACCCACTGACCCATAGGGCTGATGAGGACGATGCCCTGAACCTGAGGGCACTGACACTTCAACAACGCCGTCAGGAGCTTCACACCAGGCCAGCGCACATGGAAGTCAAACTCCTACACACAACACACAACAAAATTATTAAGTTGGACATTTAAATAAAAACAGGTGAGCTTAACCTAAAGAGCAATAAACAGTATCAGACTTAATAAAATGTCTGATAGAACTGCTAGATTTAATCTGATTCAGTCTGATTTTTGGCCATTGAGATTTTTGATTCGGTAGCACTAATGCTTTTTGTCTGATTTGCTTCAAGCAGTTATATTCCTTACAGGTTCTGAATTATTAAAATTGTGTAAAAGTATCTAATAAACACTAAAATGTTGTAAAAATTGTGCTGTTGATTGTTTAAATGTTGTGCCTCAGAGAGAGCAATAATATTTTTTTCTCCTGCCATCCTTCTGGTCCATACTCCTGTTCAGTAGGGGCAGTACCTTTACAACAGAAATGTTTACATGTTTACAGCCTAGTTTTGGTCTCCATAGTTCCATAACTGTACAGGGGTGAATTTCTACTTAAGTGAATTTGAAATTTAAATTATATTAAACCATAAAATTATAGCTTCCACAGCTGAGATTTGAAACTGCTCTTCAGTAAACCTGAGTGATTCCACCATGGGTTTTGTACTGTTTTTTTTGTTTTTTTTGTATTTATATACAGCCTGTAAGCGATACTCTCACAAAATGATGGAAGATGGAAACAGGTTGTCTTTTCTGCAAAAGCTGTGAGATAATTTCAAGAAATTCAACAATTATACAGCATTTAATGTTTGTGAGTTTACTTTAATAACTAAAACCAAACGTGAATAGGCAACTAACTAATCAATTCAACAAATCGTATCAACTTACAAAAGGTTAATTCTATAGCATTAACTGACAGTTTTTTTAATTTATTTATTTATTTAATAAAAATGTATATATACAGTGGGGCAAAAAAGCATTTAATCAGCCTCCCACTTTAAGTTTAAGTCACTTTAAGTTCTCCCACTTAAAGAGAGGCCTGTAATTTTTATCATATGTATACCTCAACTATGAAAGACAAAATAAGGAAAAGAAATCCAGAAAATCACATTGTAGGATTTTTAAAGAATTTATTTGCAAATTATGGTGGATAATAAGTATTTGGTCAATAATACTATTTAGTCAGCCACCAATTGTGTGTCAATACTTTTTTTTGCCCCACTGTATCTACACATATATTTTGTGTCTTTTCTCACGTAACACCACTCTGAATATCTGGTGGAATCTGACAGAAACTTCATCAAGGGTAACCTTGAGACATTAGCAGTTCCATGGAAGCGTCTTGTGATTGACCAACTCTCTACGAGTACATGAGTACTGTCGTTATGTAACTGAGTCACCCTCTGTCTTGTGTTCTTTTGCTATTAATATTAACATTCTGAGGATTATTTTAAATAACGCTGCAAATATCTTGGGATGTTTTTGGCGTGTGTAAACCATACATAAAACATCAAAGAAATCATCAAAAGACTTTCAGATTATGCTGATGATGATAAGACTAAAGAATGAACACAATATTATTTATTTTATTAATAAACTGATACTTTATCACATTTTAGAATGAGATTTTGGTTTAATACTTAACTGAATAGCTCTAATATTACTTAGGTGATATTTCAAGTAAAGATTTGATGATACAAGTATATAGGTTTAATGTTTAATAGGAAATAAAATGGATAAAAATTCACTGATAAAATAAATAGATGGCCAGATAAGATGTCTGAATGTATGCAGTATAACATTTAAAAACATTTATTATTATCATTCTTCTATGGGTTTATGGAAGTCGAAGCCTGACCTCGAGCAGAGAGAGCAGCAGTGTGACGTTCTCCTGATCCTGGATTAACTTTTCAGCAAACTGAACACCAACGTCATCCTCCTGCCTCCTCTGTCCATCATCTGTGTCATACACACACACACACACACACACACACACACACACACACAGCTATATTATTAAACAGCATTGTCATAATAAAAGGACAAAAAGCTGTTATTATTCCCAGTAAAGTGGTGATAAAGATCAGGGAAGGCTGTGTTTACACTGCAGGTGAAAGTGGACCAAATCAGGTTTTTTGCTCATATGTGACTCAGATCTGTTGTTTAATGTGTTTTTGTATTATTATTATTATTATACCAGTATAAACAGCAAAATCACATGTACTCTGATATTTCCAGTTCTGATTCGATCCACTCCCATGTGTGATCCTGATCCTAGATCAGATACAGCTCTTATTTGTGGCACCTCCTTGGTCTAAACAGTCAAATCCAAACTCATGCAATGTTTCGGTCAATCGGGCTCTACATTCACCATAAGAGTCATGTTAGGAAAGATGGGATGATGATGAGGGTGAAGGAGGATTCAGTGGGTTAGGTGAGAGACCTTGTGAACACATGATTTCACATTTCACAGCCATGTCAACAGTGACATTAAAGGGTTATAGAAGGTTTTAAAATGTAAATAGATGAACCAAAGAAGTGGCTGAATAACCTGTGCCTTTTTATAGCCAGCTTAATGACACATTCTGCACATGCAGATTTGTTTAGGAGTGGGATCTGTTCAGACTGATGTCAGATACAGCGCACACTCAGAACATTTCCCTGCAGTGTGAACGTAGCCTGAGAGAGATTGAGAAAGAGAGAGACACACACAAACACACACACACCACCATGCCTTATATATTCCATTATTGCTGACACAAACATTTCCTTTTTTAATTTATTTACCATTACATTTATAATTAAATACTCTGCATCATGCTTTAACCAATATTTATTATTCACTAAATGTTTCTTAATACACTTTACTATATTACTTCATCTATTATTTGTTCAGTGTTTCCCACAGGTCTGAAATATACTTGTGGTGGTAGCCCTCTGAACAGGCCAGCACTACCAGCCAGCATAAGCGGATCTGAAGTATATGTAAAACAGAATGCTTTCACTTGTGTACAATAATATAATGCTCTAATGAACATGCATGTTTACTCTCATGTGGCTCAGCATTGTGCAATATAGAGACCCTTTTTTTCCAGCACAACCTAGACAATGATTTTTATTCTGAATTTTATTTCATTTTAATCAATTATACAAACAAGACTGAATTGAAAATATTTTTTAAATGTGTCACATGAGCAAAGAAATAGCACAGATTTATAAAATCACGTGTTTTTTTAATGGTTGTTTTTGGCTGTTTCTGTAATAAATAATAATAATAATAATAATAATAAGCAACAGCATGTGTGGGAAATTCTAAACTGTTGTTGCTAAACTGTTGTTCCTTAAGAACACATTACATCAGCTTTTCTTTAACCATATTTAAATATGAGTCCCGGCCTATATAAACGCCCTTCTGATACTGTTAACTTTATAAAAAACAATTAATTTATTTAAAAAATATAGGAATCACTTTACAGTTAATATAATAATAATAATAATAATAATAATAAATAAACTATTTTCTTTAAAAGTGAACTTTTCCTCATACATAATTTTTCATTAATTATTATTATTATTATTATTTACTGAAGGAAAAGTCAAAGCACATTTTGTCTGGATAAGAGCGGTTAGACAAATGCCTAAATGTAAATTATGCTATTAGTAGATCAGCCAAAAATAAAAAAATTAAAAAAAAAACACAGACAGGTGAGCTGATTTATTTGCCACAGGTATTTACCTGATCTTTGACACTATATCAGTACACAACTGTATATTCAGGTGAATTTTATCATATGATTACTTCAGCAGTCCAAGATCAGTATTAAATATGATAGCAATTACATTATAAAGTTCATATTTAATGGTAATGATGTTTAGGCAGGTGTTTTAGAGTGTAGCTTCAGGAGCACTGAACAAGAACCAAATGAGGGGAAGCAGGGAAGAGAAAAATGGGTGAATGTTTTAAGTCTCATGTGTGCAACACACACACAGACACGCACACGCACACACAGACACAGACACACAGACACAGACACGCACACACAGACAGACACAGACAGACACACACACACACACACACACACACACACACACACAGACACACACACACAGACACACACACACAGACACACACACACACACACACACACACACACACACACACACACACACACACACAGACACACACACACAGACACACACACACAGACACACACAATTACCTTCTGATTCATCTGCAGGATTAAAACATGGAAGAAAAAAAGTAGGGATCAGAAAAATCACATTTCTGTAGTCGTTTAACAACAAAGCCACATTCGCACATAAGCGGAATATTTACTCAAGGGAATTGCACGTGTCATAAATAAAAAGACAGCATTATTAGAATGTGAGCTCATCAGCTGTTAGCATATGAGCCATTAGCAGAGACACTAAACACATGCGTGTTCTACTGTACAGAATGGAGCTGTAAACTCCATAGTGAGCTACAATGTTAGTGTTTAACATATGTTGGATAATACGAATATGGCTTAACAAAAAAAGTGATCTCGGATCAGTCAGCCAGCAGAAATAAAACCTTAGGCTGTTAATTTACTTAAGCTTTAGACTCAACTGCTATAGTTACAATCACATCTGTATATTCTCTATAAAGTACAAACAGCTTAACAGGAACCTTGTTGTCTCCGGTGTATAGAATTAAACTGAGATTCCATTACAGTCATTTACTACTTTCACCAGTGCTGTCTCAGTTTTCACCAGTGCTGTCTCAGTACAATGAGACAAAATCCTGAGACAAAATAGCAGAATACTGTCAACTTATAAATCCCTAAATACACCGTCGGGTCCATAAGTATTTAGACAGTGGAATTAATGTTAGAAGTTGTGCCTCTGTACACCAGGATTTGAAATGAACCAATTAAAATGTGACTGGAGTGTAGAAGTTCAGCTTTAATGTAAGGGCTTTAACAAAATTATATAGTTGCAAGTTGCAAGCCCAAGCACCTGTGCCATCACCACCCAGACAACCTGTGTGCTTTTAGAGCACGTTAAGACCTCCAAAAATCCCCGGTTGCTGTGGCCTGGGTTTGGTGGCAATCGTAATGCGCATTACGACGCGCTGGTCATCGTGTCTGTGTAGTGTGTGCAATCGTGTCGTGTTTGAGAGCCCTTGCACATTTATGACATCAGCACTATTAAAACAGCATTTTCAGAGCGATGACAATGACGTCATAAACATGCTGTCATCGTGCTGATGTCATACTGCTTGGGGCCTAATTACAGTGTTTAATGTTTAGTACAAGCAATTACAGACATTTCTCTCTTTTTTTTACAAAATCCCTCCATTTTCACAGTTTCAAAAGTAACGGGACAAAATAACAACTACAAATATTAGCTTTATTTGCAATAATAATAAAAATATAATAATTTTTGTAATAATCCCTAACATTCAGTATGGAGCTCATATATATCACCACATGCTTGAGCTGCTTTAGCTTTACTTTAGTGCAGTCACCTTCATTTCCATGTTTCTCAGTCGTTCTGCCTTCAGTAGGATTCCGTATTGTTTTTTTTTTATTTTATTTTATTTATTATTTTTTTTACACAATACTGGTGCCAAATCAATATTTTTAAAACTATACCAGTGCCTAAACAATGCCTGAACTTATACTTCAATTTCAAATTTAAGCATTTCTTTTGCATTTCTTATCTGGCAAAATATGACACCTCTCTTGACTTTGCTAGTATTAGTCTGACTGGGGTCGGGGTTGCCCACACTGCCAGATGATGTCTGCAAGGTGTTAATAATGGTGAATGCCTCTGCTTTGAACGTGTACTCTAACGTGTATTCAAATGTTTCATTAGGTTTAACTGAGTGTAAAATTTCCTCTTTTACACTCAATCGTTCAAGTGTAAAGTCATTTGTTGCATCGGAATCCTTTGTTGTGAAATACAGTCACACTTTAAAAAATTTAGCCTTAGGCATTTTAGTTAAATGTGTTTAGCTTAGCTATCCAACGCTACCTGTTGCTGTAAGAGCAAATGAAATTACTGCACTGATGATGGATGGTCTCATTTCCCGCCTTGTGCTAATGCGAAAACAACATGGACAGTCATGTTACCACAAAGATTAGCTGGATTTGTATTATCAGAGCCTCCCAACTTGTGTTCCAGTCTCAGAGAACCAGAGGGCAAATATTTCAATTGGTTTTACAAGCATTTAAGTGGCACCAAATGGGGCCCCGAAATCTGTGTTCTGATTCGGTTCTAGTACATACCGGTTATATAGATGCCGGCTCCATATTGGCAATGGGATTCAGTACCCAACCCTAGTCTTCAGAAAGTGAAAAGCAACTCAGTTGGGTGGCGATCAGGTGACTGACTCCACCCTTTTAGCAAATTCCAGTTCTTTGCCTTGGGATATTTTTGAGCAAAATGTTTCACATTCTAAACATCTGTACTGTGAAGCGCTATCAGACCTATCAATTTTACAGCATTTGCATGAACCTGAGTAAAAAGTGGAGCTCTATACACTTTAGGATTCATCCTGATGCTTCTTTCAGCACTCACATCATCAATAAACACTGGTGAGTTAGTTCCAGTGGCAACCATACACACGAATGCCATAAACCCTGCCTCCACCATGTTTGATGATGTGGAAAGCTGTGGATAGCGAGCCCTTCCTTTCCTTCTTCATATACATCTGTTCTTATCATTCTGCTACACGTTCATCATGGTTTCATCTGACTCAAGAATCTTGTATCAGAACTGGGCAGGCTTGTTTGTCTGTTCTCGACTGGTCATCAAGCTGCTTATCAATCAATCAATTATTTTTGAGCCTGTGAAAATGGAGGAAGTTTGTAAAGAATATAGTTTTAATTCTTTGGTGAGTAATGAAATATTTCTTTAAAAATCTTGAAATAAATTAAAGCTGAAAGTCTACACTTCAGTCACATCTAGATTGCTTTATATTAAATTCATTGTGGTGATGTGCAGAGCCACAAACCCACCAGAAATCTGTATGCTATTCAACTAATTGTTAAATCAACACTCATCACTAATATCTGGCCAAATACAGTATCAGTAATGGTGTAGAATAGAGTACATAGAAATGTTTTTCTCAAAATTCTCTTTAAATTTAGACAATCTTTATCTGACACAAGAAATAATGAAGCTCACCTAAGAATTAGTGTTTAAATTCGTGTGTAAATTTAAATTAAATTAACAAGATAATTTTCCCTTTACAGTAATGAGGCGTAAATTCTGTGACAGCGTTGGTTAAAGTAGTAAATGACCTCAATACATGTATGTCAATGTTAAGATGTTCTGAGTATTTTTGTTAACTGCTAAGTAACTTAATTATTATCTAGTCATATGGGTGCTGTTTTTATTCTGTTAGCTATCAAAGACCGTTCCAGATCACCATGAATCATCGCTAATATTAGTCAGTGATGACATGCACTTTAAGGAAACTGTCTGATATTGAGAAGCGATAGAATCTCACCGGCTGAGATAAAAGTGTTTAATCCAGGGATTTTCACTGGGACAAAAAAAAAATCCTCAAACACAAACAATAAAAAAAAACTAACAAACAACCAAAAACATGTTATTAGACATTTTAAAAAGTGCTCATTCTGTTATTTTAAGAACTTCCTGCCAAGAATTTGTCACTTCCTGTCTGGCTACAGCACAGCAGAGTCTTTCGAAATAAGGCTATGATACTGCAAAGAACAAATGAGATATCCTAAGGTCCAAAAACTTTAAGAATAAACACCTTTACACACTGTAAAAAAACTGTACTTGATTTCATTGAGCAGGACCGCAAAAATATTAATGCTGTTCAGAATTACAAATTAATCATTTGTAATTTAATCCCTGGTTTAAACACTGATAAAAGTAAAAATATGCTGCAGTGCAATCATAAGAGGCGGCACGGTGGTGTAGTGGTTAGCACTCTCGCCTTGCACCTCCAGGGTCCGGGTTCGATTCTCAGCCGGGCTCGATTCCCGTGTCTGTGTGCATGGAGTTTGCATGTTCTCCCCGTGCTTGGTGGGTTTCCTCCCACAGTCCAAAGACATGTAGGTTAGGTTGATTGGCGTTTCCAAATTGCGCGTAGTGTGCATGTGTGTGTGAATAAGTGTATGTGTGCCCTGCGATGGATTGGCACCCCGTCCAGTGTGTACCCCGCCTCGTGCTCTAAGCCTCCTGGGATAGGCTCCAGGCCCCCGCGACCACCGAATACAGGATAAAGCGGTATAGAAGATGAGTGAGTGAGAGTGAGTGTAATCTTAAGGTGGACACTAGCAAGGTGGGTTAATACCTTGTTCCTCTTCCTCTTCATTACAGATGATGTTGTAGAGTGTGTCCAGGGCATAACCCAGGATCTCGGAGTCAGACCTGTTCACAGTGTGATAAACACCTCACATCTTTATCTCAGACCATTACATTATACAGACTGTAAAACTTTTAATTAGTAAAGACTGCTGAAACAGCTGAGTAGAGTTCACTGGCTAAAGGTGTAAAGATGTTTGATCTCACCTGTCTGCCTGTAATATACGGATCAGGTGCTCCATCGCCTGCGTCCCCACCTCCAGGCGGTACTTCTGTAAAGTTCAGCATTTCATTTCTACATTAATTCTTCGCAGCAACTCAAACTGTGTATTTATCAGCTGCAAAAAACATGCATACAGACAAACATACACAAACTTATGTGTATGAGAGAGAGAGTGTGGAAGAGAGAGAGACACACACAGACAAACACGTGAATAGACAGGCACAGGAACAGTCTCACACACAATGGAACATTTACACAGACAGACACTCAGACAGACGAGTGGATATGTTTAGACAAACATTAAGACGGTCAAATTGACAGACAGTGAGAAAGACAGACAGACAAGTGTGGTGTGATAGGACAGTCAGATGGACAGACAGACAGACAGACAGAAAAGGATAGATGATATGATCAAGACAGAAAGAGGGGGTTGGTGTGATAAGACAGAAAGACAGATGTGACAGTTGTGATAAGGGAGACAAACAGATGGGGTAGTTGTAATAAGACAGACAGACAGACAGTGTGGGTGTGATAAGACAAACAGACAAGGTGGGTGTGATAAGACAGACAGACAGATGTAGCAGTTGTGATACGGGAGAGAGACTGATGTGGCAGATGTGACAGACAGACGGTGTGGTTATGGTAGGCCAGACAGACAGAAGACATACAGACTGGGCAGTTGTAATAAGAGAGACAGACCAACAGGGCCGATGTGATAGACAGACAGACAGAAGACAATAAACAGAGGCAGAGGCATCAATGGATGAGGCAGTTGTGATAAGACAGACAGACAGACAGACAAACAGGAGACAGACAGATGTGGCAGTTGTGAAGACAGAGAAATAGGGTTGTGTGCACTACAATATCAGTAGCCCGGACCTTAGAGAGGGACTTGAGAGCACGGACGGCGTCCCTGCGGTCCTCCAGCAGTGTGGACGAGGCTACACGATCACACAGCTTCTGGATCTGCAGAGATAAACACGACAACACTTAGAGTAACATAATCAGGAGTTTCAAGAGAAAGTGTGTTAAATTGAGAACCACCACCACTGTCTCGTCAACACACACACACCAGTCAACCTGTGTGTGATGCGTTAGTGTGATAAATGGGTGAAGATGCGAGTGTCAGTGTCTCAGATTCATATGTGACCTCATTAAGACATCCCTCAGGTTAACACTCAGGACTTTATCAGTTTTACTGAAATGCAGAAGTGTTTAAACAGGGTCAGCGGGTCAGGGTTCAGAGGTCGGGGGGTGTGTGGCTCTGCTGCTAAATAGTAAACTCTGAACTGCGATACAATAACTGTTGCGATACATTACAAAGAGGACAATGTCATGATGTCACACCTGTCACCTGACAGGTAAATAAACAGTCCGAGTTTGTCCCCTGAGGTCAAACACAGTCATGTTTGAATATATAAAACTATAAATAAATAACTGATATTAGCCTCAGTCACCCCGTGCTGTCCCCTACTTTCTCAGGACAGTTGTCCTGTCCCCTTTGTAGTGCACTACATGCCCTGCAGGAAGACATTTGGGACACAGCCGGTCCACGCAGCTCGGTGTAGCTAAGCTAACAGTCATCGTCTAACAGCTAACCACCATCATCTCTGCCTCCTCGCGCAGGTTGGTTTATTTATAACACCTTAATAAGATTGACAGTGCGTGTATAAAGCTCTAATGCACTCCAAAAGCCATGTTTATTATTATTTTTTTTTCAGAGAAAAGAATAAAGTGAAAGTGAACTTACAGTCTCCACTCCAGAAGGCTGCGCCCCGGCGCTCTGTCCTCCCATCACACCCCTGAAGAAATTCATCCTCACGGTTTATCAACTCCTCTCTAACCTTTAACTTTAAACCTCCAGCTTCTTCAACACGCGCTCCTTCACTGCCGCAGCGCTTTCCTACAGAACCGGAGCGCGATGTTGTTTTCGCTCTGGAACCTGCCCCGACCCCGGAAGTGTTACCCTGCCTCGTGCGCATGCGCGAGACGTGGCGATACGTGGCGCAACAGCCGGCCTACCTGTATTCTGATAAGTCCCGCCCAATCCCGCGCTTGGATTGGAGAACAGCTCTCGCCACGAGCGTCTTTTTCAACGTTGAGCCAAATAAATACATTTAAAATAACCAAATAAGCTTTTATAGGTGGCACGGCGGTGTAGGGGTTGGCACTGTCGCCTTGCACCTCCAGAGTCCGGGTTCGATTCCTGTCTTTGTGTGCCTGTCCTCCCCGTGCTTGGTGGGTTACCTTAGAATACTCTGGTTTCCTCCCACGGTCCAAAGATATGCAGGTTAGGTGCTACTTAAATTGGCCGAAATGTGCATGTGTGTGTGCCCTGCGATAGATTGGCACCCTGTCAGGGTGTACTCCACCTCGTGCCCTAAGCCTCCTGGGATAGGCTCCAGGACCCCCTGCAAACCTGTATACAGGATAAAGCGGTATAGACCATGGTGTTACCTAAGATGCTATTAGGTTTTGCACTATTTAATGTTGGATTTAAATTTTACGAAATAATATACCTCGCTAACAGTTTCTCACCATATTTTTGAAATGGCCTAACTACAATTTATTTATGTTGCGTTATCTACACGCTCTTAATTCACATCACTTCAACACACATTCTCAAGTTGAAAATTTTACGCGTGTGAATATGACTTACTAACCAATCCTAGCGCTGGAGGCGGTACTTGTCAAAATGTGGGTGGGAAGTAAAAAAAAAACTTCAGCTTGACCATTTCTTAAAGAGACAGGCACAGGTTAAATGACAGCACAAGGACCGGGTTTGTGTAATTCATATTTAATAATAAAGCGCACAACCACTGAAATTGCTGATTTGACCATTGTACGCGTCTATTTTAATTTATGGTAATTTACATAATATATTAAACTTATTTTTGTGAAGAAATTCTAGGATTTGTGTCCATACTTCACTACAGTTAATAACACCCTCAGGAGACAGTATTCCACAAAAGCAATCAAAAGCATGCTGATATTGGTATACAACATGCATTATTATATCATTTTTATTAGCTTAATGATCAAGGATAATCATTTTAGTCTTGTTTGGTTCTCTTTATCTACCTTTAGGACTTGAGATCAAAATCTCTAAAGGTTTCACAAATTTTTAATCACCACAGAATACATAGATGTCTGTAAACCTGCTTGAGTTGTTTAATAACTGCTAGTTAAAAGCTATTATCTAATAATCTTGGTGCTGTTTCTGTTACAGGCAGCACAGCGGTGTACTCCTTGTGCTTGGTAGGCTTCCTCTGAGTTCCTCACACAGTTCAAAAATATGCCCGTAGTGTGTGAATCATGAAATGGATTGGTGTCCCGCACTGTGATTTGAGGCTCCTGGTATAGGCCCCATGTTCGTTATTCTTTTTATTCGGCCCACATGAACTTATGTTGAAAAAAGGTTGAAATGGTCTACAGCATCTAACACTCTGCAGTTCACTTTATCTAAAAATCCTACCCTTCTTTAGTGACTGCCATGGAACAGTATGGGATCTTCTACAGTGGCTCTTCTCAAGACTGTTTAAATACTCCCATTTCCCCATGAATTGAATAAATAATGTTGAAAATGCCAGCTGGCAGCCTCTAGGCAACTACCTGGACATTAATGATATTGAGATGAAGCCTCACTACAAGGAGCACAATTAATATTGCCATGTGGCTACAAGAAATATCGCATTCATCATTTACAGCTGTCATGTGTGTTTGTGTATGTTGCTGTTTAAAAATCCACTATGCAAAGGCAATGTTTGTGCACATAACTACCATCTCTGAATCTTTGAAAGGGTGAGTAAATAAGTAAATGACCTGATATGGAGAAATCACTTCAAAATGTTCCAGAATAGATAAGACGCACATTCACCAGTATCTTATCTACCTACATTCCACTTTCATGGTGGAAAGAAAATGGAGGCTAGGTAAGGTAGTTTAGGTAGGTGGGGAAGAACAGGTGGGAAACTTACACAATGGCTCATAATAATTCTTTTTTTTTTTATTTTGATTAACTACTCCTCCCTATTTTTTCAACAAATGTCTTTTTTTTCTTGCTCTCTGGTCTTCATATTGGTTTATCCTTTAAAAAAACAAAACAAATGCCGTTTACTTGGGTATTAAACACACTTTGGATAACAGGACACACCTGGTTAACAAGAAACACCTGCGAGTCATGTGTTCCAATATTTTTGATCACTTCAAAAATGACTGGGTTTGAGCAAAAGGTGCTGCGTTCTAAGGCTACGTTTACACTGTCAAGTAAATGTGACCCAATTCCGATTTTTTGCTCATATGCGACACATATCGGATATGTTCTATGTCCGTGTAAACAGGAA
>JAQQZS010000038.1:6638599-6648864 GCA_030068045.1 Platyallabes tihoni
AGACAAAACAGCGGTGAAGCAAAGCAGCAGCATTCATACAAAGCAGCAGCGTTTGTGCACAAGATCACAGCCTATAGTTCCAAATTAAAATATGCATACCACAGAGGACAATAAATGTACTAAATAGAAGGTACATACCTGTTCCAAAATATTGGATGAACGACCACTAGCAATCCCTTTACAACCAGGAAATTAAGGAAATGAGCCACTTACTAATGCCAATAAGGCAATGTTGTTCATAAGGGAACCCAAAAGTCTAGATAGAAACTTTAACAAATAACAATAAGTTATTGGACAATATAGCGTCCATACCTGAAATGAAAACTAAAGATGGGTGCGCAGCAAGAAACCATGCGCTCTACACGACAGAGAGTAAAAAGGAAGAGCTTTCACTACTGAAGAGTCCAGAGGAAACCTACACTCCAGTTTTAAGGAGAACAATTTCCAGGGAGCTTAACAAGTATCTTAGATGAAAGCGGCAGTCAGGCATGCCACGAAATGGTGTGCACTCAAGCCGACAGGAAAAGAAGTCACTATGGAAGAATCAAGAATGAGCCTACAAGCTCTGCCCATAAGCATAGAAAAGAGATCGCTAGAAGAAAATCTCACTGTTAAAGAGTCCAGAGGGAACTTAAATGACATTCACTGTTCTGCAAATTTAAGTGAGTGCCTCTACCCATAACCATCGCTAGGAGAGAGCAAGGAGCATTCTTACCTGAGGTGAAAATGGAAGTCAGGTGCACAACAAAAAGGGGTAGGTGTCACAGTCAGGCCAGGCTCCGAAATCAGTCAGAAACCACGCCTTATATCTCCAGAGTTTTAATCACCATCACCGTCACCAATCAACAGCAACACATATAACCACACTCAGCACCTCAGTCAGTGTCCGGGCTCGTGTCTACGAAGTGGACTCAACTTCCTACGCTCACGTAAGAAGAATAAATAATATCAAGTGACTTACCTTGTACTCTCGTTTCCAGAAGCAGTTCCTGTTTCCATCTCCGCGTTGTTGTCTCGTGCCGTCGTGGTGCCATGTGTACTCCTCTCCAAGTCTCGCCAGTCTGGGTTTCCGACACCTCATCTCCTTGCCATCAGCATAAAGTAAAATATACCTTTTATCATTACTCCTCAGTTAGTTTCTTCCAAATTCCTGCTCCTCCGTGCCTTCATTGCATCTGAAGTAAAATAAACTCCTTGTCTTTATACTTACTATCGTGTGGAGTCTGTCTTCATTACAGAAACCCGGACCTTACACAAAACCTAAAGATGAGTGAACCAGACCCAGTTCTGGAGCTGGTGAAAACGCTTCGCCAAGCATTATTAACCATAACACCAACACCATTACAGAACCCCACCGCCGGCGCATCCAGCGCTTCTTCGATGCTCCCGATTTCCAGCCCCATGGTGCGACCAGTGCCCTTCTCTGGAGCGGCGGGGAACTTAAAGGGTTTTTTACTACAGTGCTCCCTAGCATTTTCCATGCAACCGGCATCCTATCCCACAGATGAGGCCAAAATTGCATTTATTATCTCTCTCCTTCTTGGGACAAGCATTACAATGGGCTGAATCCATTTGGTTGCACGGTGGACCATTGACTCAACTCAATCCTATGACCTCTTCATAGACCATTTTAAAGAAGTTTTTGAACAAACTGACAGCGAGGCCTCCGCAGGAGAACAGCTATACCAGATTAAACAAGGTAACCCGATCTGTTCAAGATTATACTCTACACTTCCGTACTCTAGCATCAGCAAGTGGATGGAATGAGCAGGCCCTCATAACCGCATACCGTCAGGGATTGGAACCCAATCTTCGACTCATGCTAGCCACTTATGATGATGACATAGGACTAGAATGATTCATGCAACTCTCCACCTGCTGTTCAGCCCGTCTCGCCGCATGTCGTACCAGTACAAGAAACACGACCGCCTCTCTTCCTTACCCACCTATGATGTTAAAAAACCCAGCACCTCAGGAGGAACCTATGGACAGGGGTAGGATTACCTCAACGGAAAGACAAAGACGGCTGGCCCGGGGTCTCTGCCTGTACTGTGGCAACGTGAGGTTGAGTGCCCCATTCGCCCTCCTCGTCCTGTGGTGAGTGCATTTACTAATAATGTAGAAAATTTACAACCCCTTACTACAAATGTAAGCCTTACTGCATCTCATGTTACTGTTACAGTGGCAGCTCTCCTCGACTCGGGGTCAGCCGGTAATTTCATCTCCGGAGACCTATTCCGACACCTCAAGATCAAAACAGTCCCAACACAAAAGTACTACCAGATCCAGTCCATAACTGGAAAACCAGTTTGCTGGTCCTGTCTACCTCCAGATCGGTCTATTTCATCAGGAAGAAATCAAGTTATTAGTATTAGAAGAATCAACATCCGACATCGCCCTGGGACGTTAATCAAACACAACCCCCCAAAAGGGCCACCCAATTGCCACAACATAGACCATGGGATTGTGCGATCGACCTGCTCCCCGGTGCACCATTACCTCATGGACGTATTTATTCACTTTCGCTCCCCGAAAGGAAAGCCATGAAGCAGTACATTACTGAGCCTATACAACAGGGCTACATTCGCCCATCTACTTCTCCAGCAGCTTCCAGCTTTTTCTTCGTGGCCAAGAAAGATGGTGGACTAAGGCCCTGCATTGACTTCCATACTATTAACCAAGCTACGGTTAAATTTCGCTACCCCTTACCTCTGGTCCCGGCAGCATTAGAATGTCTCCGTGGGGCAAAACTCTTCACAAAACTCGACCTCCGAAGTGCCTACAACCTGATTCGAATAAGAAGGGGAGATGAGTGGAAGACGGCATTTGTGACACCTACTGGTCATTAGGAATATCGAGTGATGCCCTACGGTCTGGTCAATGCCCCTGTCGTCTTTCAGAATTTTATGCATGAGGTATTTCGAGACTTTCTTCATCTTTTCGTCATTGTGTATATCGACAACATCCTAAGCTTTTCCAGGTCAGAAACAGAACATTTCCGTCACGTCACACGTCACATTTCCGTCAAGTACTCAAAAGGTTACGGAAGTTCCAACTATTCCTTAAAGCAGAGAAATGTTTGTTCCACCAACCGTCGGTTCACTTTCTTGGTTACCTCATTGATCAAAATGGAGTAAAAATGGACGAAGGAAAAGTATCAACCATTACCAACTGGCCCAATCCCACGACCATCAAGGAACTACAACGCTTCCTGGGCTTCTCCAACTTTTACAGGAGATTCATAAAGAACTACAGCATCACAGCAAGCCCACTAACGTCACTACTCCGCGGAAAACCACAGTCATTGCAGTGGAACCCCGAAGCTTCCTCCGCGTTTCAAAGATTAAAACAAACTTTCGTGTCTGCACCAATCCTTGTACACCCAAATCCTGAAGTACCTTTTGTGGTGGAAGTGGACACTTCGACAACTTGGGTAGGCGCCATTCTCTCCCAGGAACAAGGAAACCCCACTGCAATGCATCCATGCACCTTCTTCTCGCGAAAATTCAGCCAGGCGGAAAAGAACTATGATATTGGAGATCGTGAGTTACTAGCAATTAAGATGGCATTGGAGGAGTGGAGACATTGGCTGGAGGGAGCCGCTCACCCATTCCTGGTACTAACAGATCACAAGAACTTACAATATTTAAGGGAAGCAAAAAGACTCAATCCACGACAGGCAAGGTGGGCCATGTTTTTTACCCGTTTTAATTTCAAAATATCCTATCTACCAGGAAACAAGAACAACAAAGCGGACGCTCTCTCAAGATTACATGCATCCAGTGAGTCAGTAGAAGAACCGGTACCCATCCTTCCAGAAAAGATCTTTGTCAACCCCATCCAATGGCAATACCTCTCATCTATCTCAGAAACGAAATCGACTACTCCACCAGACTGTCCACCACACCGCCAATTCATGCTAGAAAGGAATCGAGATTCTCTCATTAACTCCGTACACTGCTCTCTGGGTACTGGACATCCCGGGATTGACAGAACTCTCTCACTGTTACAAGATCGCCTCTGGTGGCCCGACATGGCGAAAGACATAAGGATGTATGTCAAGGGATGCCCCGATTGTGCTATATCAAAAACCCCTAGACACTTACCAGCCGGAAAGGTCAAGCCTCTACCGATTCCTCAACGTCCTTGGTCACACCTGGGGGTAGACTTTCTCACAGATCTACCCAACTCGGGGCGGGGGCGGGGGTGTTATCTGTATCTTAGTAGTAGTAGACCGATTTTCTAAAGGATGTCAACTGATCCGTCTTAGGGGTCTGCCAACCGCTATGGTACCAGCTGAACTACTCTTTAATAGGGTCTTCCATTACTACGGTATTCCAGAGGATATTGTCTCGGATCGAGGTCCTCAATTTATATCAAGAGTATGGCGAGCGTTCTTTCATTGACTAGGGGCGACCGTGAGTTTGTCATCAGGCTACCATCCTCAAACAAATAGGCAGACGGAGAGGAAGATTCAGGAGATCAGCCGATTCCTCCGTACCTTTTGTCACGGCCACCAGGACTCCTGGAACCAGTTCCTAGGCTGGGCTGAGTATGCCCAGAACTCCCTTCGCCAACCTACCACAGGTCTCACCCCTTTTCAGTGTATCCTGGGTTATCAGCCACCATTATTCCCCTGGAATGGGAAGCCGTCTGACCTCCCAGCTGTTGATTACTGGTTCCGTGAGAGTGAGAGAGTCTGGGAAGAAGCACATCACCATCTGCAGAGAGCCGTACGTAGGCACAAGACCCATGCCGATCGATATAGATCCAACGCTCCAATCTACCATCCAGGAGATAAGGTATGGCTCTCAACTAGAGACCTACGCCTAGGTGGGGGGGGGGTCGTTTAGAGTATCTGGTAGACTGGGAAGGATATGGTCCTGAGGAAAGATCCTGGGTACCTCGTGATGACATCCTTGACCCCACGCTATTGGAAGAGTTCCATAACGCGCACCCCAATTGTCTGGCACCCAGAGGACCGCCACAACGTCAGAGAGGTCGACCCTCAGGAGCGGGTTGTAGAGGAGGGGGTAATGTCACAGTCAGGCCAGGCTCTGAAATGAGTCAGACACCACGCCCTATATCTCCAGAGTTTAAATCACCATCAAGTGTCACCAATCAACAGCAACGCATATAACCACACTCAGCACCTCAGTCAGTGTCCAGGCTTGTATCCACGAAGTGGACTCAACTTCCTACGCTCACGTAAGAAGAATAATTAATACCAAGTGACTTACCTTGTGTTCTCGTTTCCAGAAGCAGTTCCTGTTTCCATCTCCGCATTGTTGTCTCGTGCCGTTGTGGTGCCGTGTGTACTCCTCGCCAAGTCTCGCCTGTCTGGGTTTCCGGGTTTCCGACAACCCATCTCCTTGCCATCAGCATAAAGTAAAATATACTTTTATCATTATCCCTCAGTTAGTTCCTCCAATTCCTGCTCCTCCAAGCCTTCATTGCATCTGAAGTAAAAATAAACTCCTTGTCTTTATACTTACTATCATGTGGAGTCTGTCTTCATTACAGATACATCCGGTTAAGATCAACGAAAAATTTTCATATTGACTCAACTAGAAAAAAATTTGTTAACCTATTTCTTTCTAAATTGTGTTGACTAAATTAAATTCAATTAAGCTCAAATGATTTTAATCAATATTTGTCATATCTGCTCATTTTAATTACTGAAACTGAACAAACAACTAAAATCAGTTTTTTGAGTGTAGTTCTCCTAAGAGTGTATAAAGAGTGTACAATGTACACAAAAATTTATAAAGTGACTATTGTCAAGCAAAAGAATGCAAACATCGAATTGTTTGTTAGTCTAATAAGTAAGTGCTTAGGCACTTTGCATGAAGGCTGAATTGTGGTGCATCATGCCTAAAGATTAAGTTTGACAGAACAGGATAGTCTACAGTTTTAGGATTTAAAATAATGAAAAAGTGAAATATTAAACATTGAAACATTTTTGATTTATTGTAAATTTTCTCTTTTAAATGTAAATTCTACTAATTTTAGACTAATATGGGGATTATAAAAAAAAAAAAAAACAAGAAGATTGTCGGACGTCACATAATAAATATTTAAAAACAAGGAATTCAAAATGCCAATCACCATTACCCGCAAATAAAAATAAAACCTTTAACCTAATTAACAATTGTACAGTTATACAGTTAATTCCAAGATGTGTAGTTTTAAACATATTTAGATTTTCCCCACAAAACAATAACTTGTGAACAGATCTTCTGTTTTTTTGTCCGGTGTTCTTGATGGAGTTCTTTAATTTTGTCAGAGACTAACTTGGCCGGTCATGTGAGAAACAGAGGACTGTTATGCACTTCACTGGCCTCGAAAGCGCATTGAACGTTTTTTTAGGACTTCCAATATTTTTAATTATTTAAATTTAACTAAACTAAATCTTCTAAATCTTGATTTCCTCAATTGGATATCAAAAACAAACTTTATTTTATCATTTGCAGGCCGCAGTCTCCTGTTAATTTGCCTGGGTGGGAACAATAGCAATTTCCATCCACTTTGAGTTTCAGTAATCTTGTTTATAAATAGGCAAATATGCACAAGTGGTTTGCATTAGACATCTAGCCTTATGGAGCACAACTGACTAGTTCAGGCTGTGAGACACTAGAAAGAGCTTTCAGAAGAACAGTGATCATCTTCAGGTAATTTCTTTTCTGATACATAAGCTGCTTCCTGTCAATTATTAAATTAAGTTGTTTTATACATGATACTTGGGATAAGTTTCCTAATGTATTTCTTGTGGGAAAAAAAAAACTTGGAAGCTGCTTATGTCAAATGTTAACTGTAAAACAATATTTAATTTTATTTGTATAGTGTGTATTACAATAAAAATATTTACAATGCGTAAATCGGTAGAGTCCAAATAACCTTTAAAAAATGTATACACTTGTCTCTAATGAGAGTGAAGTAAAAATAATTTACCTTCTATAACTGTGTGCTATATAGTCCAAGTGCAACTGTTTAAGCAGAAACTTAATATAAGCATTTAATGAATATAAGCAATAGTGTTTGTAATTTTGCTATACATTTAAGCTTATATAAGATTTTTGTTGCCTTAACATTAGAGGGAGCTGAAATTTCAATAGTAGGTTGCAGGCTGCAGTACAAGTGGCGAACATGCAGATCCATGCTCCTGTTTCAACCAAGATAATGTGGAAATTCATATGCTGGAAGTTTATCAAAGCAATCGAAAAACTTGCTTTGAGGCTGGAACAGGACACAAATGCAGTTTATAAAGTTTAACAAAAGTCTCTCAGAAATAAAATATTCAACAAAGCAGGCAGAATCATAGTCAAACCTGGGCAGAGGATCAGTGGCAAAAAAAAAACCCAGTGAGCAATAATATAAATAAAGGCAAATAAAAATAACTCTTGTTAACCTTAACGGGGAAAATACACAAATGTGATAACATCACAACATTCTATTTAACGACAGTTAGATCTGGTTTATTTGACAAGATGTCGGACATTACATGTTAGTGAAGACCCGACAAATTTATTTATTTATTTACTAAAAAACATTAATTATCCATGTAGGTGAGGTTGTATGTTCTTTTCCCCTTGTCTGTATATAAAATACAATATAAATAAGCCAATTAACATTTGATATTAAACTTTTAAATCAAATTTGAATTTTTGAACGGACTATTTGTGTCCATCTGACTCTGTCTACCACATCTTACTTTGTCACCCCAAGCACAGTATATGGCAATGGCAATATCCTTGTCAAACAAAGAGTGTATAAAGTCATTACATTTTTAAGCAAGAGGGTGCAAAGTTGTTTTGCTAGTCTGATAAGTAATTTTCTTGGCCATTTTACATGGACGTTAAAGTGTGTTGCATCATGCCTTAGATCATTTCTTACGTAGCAAGGTCTTGTAATAAATATATAAATAAATTATAAAATACCACTAATCAGCTCTTGACTATAAGGATTTTAAAAATCCCACCAAACCACATTTAAGTTACATTTTTACCTGACTTTAGAAAATGCATTTTAGTTGAGTTTCCAAAAGTACTTTAAGAAGATAAAGATGCAACTTGTGAACAGATCTTCTGCTCCATGGCCATGTTACGTGTTGAGTTTCATTATTTCTACAAAGCTTCAGAAAAGCTTGTAGGCTGACAGGGACTATTTTAGCCATGGACTTCTCTATGAACTCTGGAAGGTGGCCAGCAGGCCTTGTTTCATGCTTCAGTCTACTATCCATCCGTCTAGTTGGGATTGATAGCAATTTCCATCTACTTTTTTTCCATTTTTGGAATTCTCCGAAACAGGTAAATACTTACAAGACATCCTGCCCGATGGAACAAAAATAGACAGCTTAGTGTATGAGATACTAGAACTTATAATTGAAATAATTCAATTATAATGTTTTGTCAATTTTTTAAATGGTTTATTTAGCATGAATAGCTAGGTATTTTTAATTATTTAAAAAATAATAGTAAATTAAACCTTGTTTAAAATCTTGGCTCTCTTCTGCTAATAATGTATGTTGCGCAATCATCTTGCTGCAGAAAATTTTTTAATCAAAAATATTTATTTGTGTGAGAATGATGCTTTAACCAGCAAGACATTTTAATGTAGCTCCAGCCATAATCAAAAGATTTTTCGCACAGATGGACAAATACGTTTTAGGCACGGAAATGGCAGCAATGTTTTTGTTTTTTTTTATCTTTATTTTTGCACATTATTGTTCAACATACAGAAGAAAAGTTTTGTGTTTTCTTGTTTAGTAAAGTGGAACTTATATTAATTAATGCTGCTCTGTCAGTAAGATATTATTCTCATTTATTTTTTTTAGTGAGAACCAAAATATTAGTGATGAAGCACAAGCTGTTCGCACTCCTGCTTTTCACAGGTGAGATACTATACATAATGTGATGAATAAAAACATAGACTTAGAGTGGAATATACTTTCCTTACGTGATTGTACATTCATTGTTTCACATTTATAGAAAAGAATTCTCATAATCTAAACTTTGAAAACCTGGTCCACAGGGGTCCTTCCGCTCATCCTGTCTGTCACCCGTCAGTACTTTCTGATTAAGCAGGGGTTAACATGGAATGCTGCTCAGACTTACTGCCGAGCCAATTATACTGACCTGGCTACTATTACCAGCAATGATGAGATGACCCAACTTCAGAAGGTAGCACAGACACAACTATTCTTTGCCAGTGCTTGGATTGGACTGTACACTAACGTCAACAACTGGTACTGGTCTTTTGGAATTGAGCCACTAGTAAATTTTACAGCCTGGTATTACACGCAGCCTGACAACTTGTATGGAGATGAGTTTTGCGTCCTTATATATCTGGGGCAATGGCACGATGCACCATGTAACTGGCCTTTATATTTTGTGTGCTTTGATGGTGAGTAAAAGTTTTTATTATAGTATATTATATACTAAACAAGTCTGGAATATCACCACTAAATTATATAGCACTTATATCCTGTTTTTAGAATCTTAGCGATTTTACATATGAAAATGTGACAACTTTGGTTAGGATAAGAATATTTTACATTTCTTTCTTTCCTTCTTTCTTTCTTACTTAGCACATTTAGGATTTTTTTTTTCTTCCAGTGTAAATCACTGATCTAACTTTGAAAAAAAAAAAAAAAACAGTCACTTAAGATTTCTAAAGCGCTTATCCCAATGTGGCTGCATCACACTCTGGTGTCTGGCCTATACTAAGAAAGAAAATGTAACTATATAGTCTTGTATAACTCTGACTACACATTTACTGCCACAAAAACACCAGAATGTCAAAACAAAATAATTTATGATAATCTTGTTCATCGCTTTTAAAGAAGCAATGAACCACATAAAACGAAATAAATAATTCAAATGTCTTACTATAAACCAGCTAGCAGATTGCTATGGACACAGTTAATGATAATGAAGCCTAATGAGCAAATAAGATTTTGATCAGCATGGCTAATGGAGAGTATGGTTTTATATAAAGATTCTGAACACTCTTCCATGAATTACTGAACATGAATTTTCTTTCCAAAGAAAATGAGACATTGAGCATGGAATGGAGGCAATCGGCCTGTGGCACTGCAGAGGCACTACTGGAGATCGGTTTGCTTTGATAGCAGACTGCTGAATTGTATAGTCTGTATTGTTGAGTTATGTGTTTCTCATCTTCCTCTTGAAAATATTCAATTCAATTCAATTCAATTTTATTTGTATAGCGCTTTTAGCAATTGTCATTGCCTCAAAGCAGCTTTA
>JAQQZS010000038.1:6675964-6687877 GCA_030068045.1 Platyallabes tihoni
ACCCTCAATGACCGATCGTGTGACTGATTTAAAAATTTGCTTGTGCTCCTTCATTGCTGAGCTTGACCTGTCATTTACTATCATTCAGGTATGCGAAGGAGCAGGGCCGCGGGAATTAGGCCCGGCTGGTGAGCTATTGCCACTAATGATCCCGTGCTTTTCCCTGCGCTATAAAACACAGCGGGGATTGTAGCTCGGGGTCGGTCGTTTGGGATGTCTATGTGGTGCAGTGGACCTTAGTAGCGCGCTTGGGTCTCACAGGAGGGACGTAGGAGCCACCTGGAGATGCAAGTGCGTCCGAGCTGCACGGGAGGAACATAGGAACCGCCTGTCAAAGGCTCGCAGGAGTGTCACGCGAGCGGGGCTGTGCAACGTGCCCATGGACTTCAATGAGAGAGCGGAATTCCTCCCTTTGATCACCGCAAGCAGAACAGCCGTGAGCTCACTCCTGGAGCTCTCGCGGCTCTCACTCTCTCATGCAGCCAGATTTCGTGGCCCTGCCGCGGATAAAGGAAAGGCACTTGTTCCCAGCCGGGGAAAGCCGCCCAGCCGCTGGACGTCAGAAAGGACGCCCGTCTGAGGCCGCGCCCACGAAGAGAGCTGGGAAGGGCCGATCCGGCCATCACAGAGAGGGGAGTCAACACGAACTGTGCAGGAGCTGCTGTCGAGGCTCACCAGCCTGTGCCCGCATGCCAGCGGGGCACTGCCCACCAGACCTGCATGTGCACTTTCTTTCCTTCCCTTTCTTTCCATCCTCCCTCCTTTAACCCTTTCCTACCCCATTGCTTCCTAAATAAATTACCATAATTTTTTCCCGTAAGACCTCGCTTCATGATGCCGCCCATGTACATAGGGTCGAAACCGTTACAAAGTAAAGAAGCTAGTTTTGTGTCTGACACTAGCTGTCTCACTGGCTTGGTTTGGGGTGTATATTGTGTAAGATCTTTAACTCAAAAAGAGTTTTGTGCCTTCTTAAATGCCGCTCTTGTGCTCTGGCTGGTGAATTGGCAGTATTCAGTCTGCCCGACTTCATGGAGTGAGCTCAGACATGTGGAAGGGTGTTACTCGCTTCATTCACCTTTTTGAAGTGAGCTTAGACAGGTGAAACAGCAGTACTTAGCATAGTGTGCACTGGCCGGTGCGATGACGGCATAGCATGCTCTGGCCGGTGCAACGATGGCATATTGAGCTCATCTTTAAAGTCCCCAGGGTGTGGGGTATCACGCTGCTCACATGCCACTTGCGTGTACAGGTACGTTTTTGAATAGAAATAAACTTGAGAAGATTTTAACTGATTTTAATTATTTCTTCTAGAGTCTATTTAAATGTTAAAGTGTGCAGTAGTTTGCTAGCTAAAGCAAAGCTATTTCTGGCAAACTCTTCCATTTTTAAAAGTGTTGTGTGCATGTATGTTTTGCAGGTGTGCTTCTCTGGTCAGGTGATCCAGGTAAAGGTGCTTGGAATACTGGCTCTGATTGATGAAGGCGAGACTGACTGGAAAGTTATTGCCATCAACACTGCCGATCCTGATGCTAATAAACTTAACAGTTAGTTAAAACACTCACAGTATAATGGTCTCACTCAGCACAGGGTGCCATTATTTAATTCACTGCTTAATTGTCAGGTATTGAAGACGTTCGTATGAACAGACCTGGTCATCTGGAGGCAACAGTGGATTGGTTTAGAAAATATAAAATACCTGATGGGAAACTGGAGAACCAGTTCGGCTTTAATGCACAGTTTAAAGACAAGGTATGTTAATACTAGTGCTGTGCAATTAATTGCATAAAAATCCTTGATAAATACGATTGCGATATGTAATTATTAAACATTTTGTATTCAATCTCAATATGCGTCTAAATAATCTCAATATTAATAGCAGAAATAATAACAGGACAAGTCAATGTAAAGGTCAGGCTTACCATGGGGAAATAAAAAGAAGTCATAATACATGGCCTACCAAATCAAAAACTAATACACTAAAAAATACTGCGCATGCTTGTTAGAGACAGAGACAGATCGATTCAGTGATGTATACCAAAGTTGTGTGCTTGAGTTTCCTTCATTTTTACACGAATACATTAAATGTAAGAGGTGGGGAGCGGTGGTTCAGGTGGCTAAAGCTCTGGGTTGTTGATTTTTGGATCTCAGGATCCCAGTTTGAGCCCCACTGCTGGTGGGTAACCACCCCCCATACAGCATCCAGTGCTGGTCTCATTCGAGAGATTTTGTGTTAAATATTTGAGGTATTATAAAACTGGAAAAAATTATCAAAAAATAAAGATAAGATGCATAATGTACAGATTCAACAAATCTGATAAAAATGTGATATTTTAAAATATATAAAATATTAAACATTTAATTTTATCAAATATATTTAATAAAAATATATAAGCAAAAATATAAATAAATGTCAGAATAATATAAAATGTGCAATATTGTAAATGATTTGTAAGTTTGTAAATGATTGATAGATTGGAAAATTATGTAAATGGTTAATTATTACCTGTGTGCGTGCGTGCGTGTCTGGTGGGCACTGCAGGACTTTGCTATAGAGGTGATTAAATCGACACACACCTATTGGAAAGCTCTGGTGCAGAAACAGATTAAGTGTGGAGAGATCATGTGGTGAGTCGCATTATCATAGCATCACAGACTTAATCATGAGCTAAAATAATTATTTTATTATTGTGAAATCGTTTCCTTTACGTTTATTCAGTCAGAACTCATCAGTGTGTGACAGCCCATTTCAGTGCAGTGATGCCGATGCTGCTGCAGTGGTGAAAGCTGTGAGTAATTTGTTTTTATATAGAGCTTATCATGTGTGTGATTTATAGCAAGATTGTAGCTGATAAATAAATGTGATTATAGCTGACACATTTATAGCTAAGTGTGTGATTATAGCTAATTATGTCATTGACATAATCAGTTGTCAGTGTGAAGGTAAATTCCCCAACATTCCATCAAGGTAAGAAAGTGTTACACTTTAATTCAAATCATTAAAGGAACTTTCTTTCCTTTTTTTAGTTACAGTGGATATGTCACAGACATTCCTTACTTAATATAACTGCAGCATTATCAACTTCTATGTCATACTGTCAGCCTGTCTCCTACGTTCCTCACCGACAGTAACAGTAGGTGGCGTCCACACTCAATGTAACAGTTGCAGTAGGCATCTATGGGAGACAAACATCAACGTAACACTTTGCATGGGTATGGGTACTCCCGAATCGGAATAGCATCCATGGTTACCTCTCCAAACCCCATTTTTTTCCTGAAACTAACAGGTCGCAATGCAATCTGTCTTGGATACTGTATGATTTTTTTCACTCCTGATGGTCAGATAAATTGACATACTACCAACCATGACTTATCATACCTACCAGAATGCTATATAATTTCAAGGAGTAATGTAGGTATTTCCTTGTGCATGGCATGCCCAACTCTGGTTATAGTGGTTTTCCAATTAAACTCTACTATATCTCTATACACTACTATATCTCTTGACATCAGTTATATCAATATATCACTTTAAAACTTATTACTTGGTTATTTAAAAAAATAAAAATTTTAATGAACTAAATGTGTAAATATATAGTATAGTAGGGTTACACTATTACAGATTTAGTTCTAGTACAGATATTACTTGTCCTGTTTTGTATCCAAGTTTGAAGGAGTTTCAGGACTGCCTAGGGTGATTTCCCTGGTGTGACCTGGCAACCCTTTTAAGCATAAAGTGAGTTTGCGAAAGAGAGTTGGTGCGAGTGAAAATACAATTATTTAATGTGAGCGAGTTAAAAAATAATTTGTGCGCAAAAATTGCTAAATATGGAAATGGGACTAAATATATTTAATAACAGTGAGGTATTGTGTTGTGGTTTCAGGCTCCAGAGTATGGAGAGCCTTTACCACTTCCTCCAGAAGGTACAGTACAAGATTCTCTTGTTTGTCTATTAATATGAATATATACAGTACTGTGCAAAGTTATTGACCCTCATTTTTTCATAGTTTGCTTTCTAAAAACCAGACTTTCTTGTATTTGTAATGTAGTCTTGGAGAATAGTTCTCCAGGCTTTCTAAAGGACTTTTATTGTCCATTTTTTTCTTTTGTCCAATTCCTGTACCTGAGCAGTTTCAGATGTATGTTTTTGTTTGTTAAGCCACACAGTGACAAATTAATCATTTAAGCAAAAAAAAAAAAAAAACGGCTAACTTAAGGCAGAGAAACAGGTGCAGATGATGACAGATGACCAGGCGTGTGATTATTATACCAGTGATGCCTAATGCTGAGTGGTTGGAACGGACAAGGGGGAAATAAGGTTGCTGCTGAGATTGTTACATAAACGAACCAATTTCTTCAGGCACTTTTCAGCCTATCACAAAACATTTGTTTCCATTTCTTATTTCATATTAATTAATTAAATAGAAAATGAAGCTCAAGACTTTTGCAAGGTACTTTATTTATTTATTTATTTATTTATTTGTGTCTTTTCTTGTAAATGTTTCTCACACAGTGGATAAATGGCATTTCCTGCCCCAGTGATCCTGAAAGGTGTGAGCTCAATCCCTAATCTTGTTCAAAACACTGACACCAGTATTTCTTTGCGAGGTGGAAATGTGTTTCCATTTTCCATTTGCCCCAACAATTATATAAGCTTAATTTTGTAGCACACACACACACACAAACACACACACACTTGTTGAACTAGAGTTAATTTGTTGGTTTGAGTTTTGTTTTATTTTTTTCAAAGATGTGATTTCAAAAGAGAGAAATGTTTTCAAGCTCATCAAATGTATTAAATGGGTGTAACTTGGGGTGTAACTTTTTATTTTTTGCAAAAATAAATATACCATAAATGTACTAATACTGTTGCTTCATTTAAATGCATTGATTTACTATAAATCTATTTATTTATAGACTGGAAAAGTTGAAACAAATAAATCGTAAAATGGTCTTTTAAAGGCAAACGCCAGTTTTAACAGCTGGTAAAATTATTACACAATTTAAAAAGAAGACAGCATAATAATTGAAATGCATGAAATAAATATAAATTTTATTTAAAAACACCCACATCTCAGAAATATCAGGAATGATATAATAAACAGCTTTCAAATTAACTGCATTCAGTACTTCAGTACATTACAATACTTACAGTATTTATATCCATCCTTAGTTTTGAAGCATACCAAACTTTTAAGAAACAGGACAGAGACAGAGATGTTTTTAAAAATTAACCATTTAGTGTCTAAATAAAAAAATAAAGAAAAGAACATGCTATAGTAGCACGCACTCTGCAAACCAGAAAGTCTGAAAGTCCTTCAAGTAAAGTTGACTCCACACAAAACAAGTATTTTTTCAAGTATGGCTATGCTTTTCACCCGCTAATCAGCTGCCTAATTAACATTCCATCATTTGAATCCTATTGTTAATCAGGCTGGATTCTGTACACTGAAAAATCTAATATTTATTTACAAAATCAGATACTGCAGATTTTTCTCAGTCTTCTGCTTGGAGAAATAGGTTAAAAGGTTTTACGCAGAACTCCCCTGCAACAAGTAGTGTGTGTTTTGACAGTATTCAACACACTGTATGGTTACTGTGGATATTAACCCTACGTCTCATCCGCTCAGGAGTTTGGGAGCATTATATCTTTTATATACTGTATTAACTGATAAACATCAAGCTGTTTTTGTTATGATGTGAGATCTAATGTAAGATCTAACTCAAAATTTAACCCTTTCAGCCTTATTCGAGATTCGTAAACAAGGAATGTTTTATGATCTATCATAATTTTATTTATATTTATTTATATATATTTATTTATATAGCGCCGATTGGTTAGTGCTTTCTCTGTGCTCATGTGTCATTTGTATTGCAGATGAAATGTCAAATGATACAAATGACTTGTATAAAGTAGGTAGAATTAGTTGTACCACATTTAACTAAAATAAAAAATAATGATTGTGATGAGACGTCCATACAAAAGTCTGAGAGCAATCATGAATATGATTTTTTTTAATAATAAGTTAATAATCGATTTAACTGCACAGTACAATTCTTGGTTTTGGTCGTGCTAAGTTTTCCTGCTCTCCACAAACTGTGAAGTTTGTCACCCAGAGTGCAAGTACAATATAAGTAATTGGGAGTCAAATCCTACAACCCTCATTCCATGCAAAAATTCCTTTCAAAGTTTATCTGAGACTCACATAAAGCTTATGCAGTCACACTGAGCTAAATCAAGATGGTTATACTGTATTTAGTACAAGTTTAACAAATTGCTTTCCCTGTTAGCCATACACAACCCTGCTGCGATTATGCATAGTTAGATGTTATACACACACTTGTTTTTGCTACACAGTAGTTACTTCGTAAGAGAAGAAAACATGCAGTGTGGCATATTTTAGGAATTTTTAACAATTAAAATCGATTGCCATTTTTCATAGTCTACTGCTTGACCGGAAATAAGCTGATCATCAATTATAATTGCTAATTATTCCGTCAGTAATCAAATCCATCTGAGCATTGTCTGATCTCATGCCTCAATTGAAGAGATTAGACATGAGGAAAATCACATTTTTTTATATAAAGCTGTTATAATGCTCAATATTTGCTTTCATTTAATAAGGGATCTAGACATTCTGAATATTTAATATTCAGTATATTTTAGAAAAGATTACTTTCTTTGTTGTCATTTTTTTTTTAAATCTTCATTTACAGTTTAAAAAAAAAAAAAAAAAGCAATGCAGTCATACTTTTGGACCCAACTGTACATCCTGCATGCCGTCATGAATTTCGTGGATCGAATCAAGTTATGGGGACAAAAAAATGCTGCAGCTAATATTTAAAACAGAAAAAACCTGCGTGTATTTCAGTGAAACTGATTTGAAAACAAAACTGTAAAGTAGTCCAACATCTGTGACCTGTCGTGTGTTTATGTTAATTGAGTGAACTGAACGAAGCTTGACACACCCTGATCATTACCAGTTATAATGTTTGTATTTATGATAATTTCCACATTTATTTATTAGTTAAATAACACAGTTTCAGTTTGTGTTATTAAATTAATTTAAAGTTAATAATGACTCTATTTGTGACTGAAAGGGTTAAACCTGCCTACTGCTTGAGGGTACTTAAACCATATGATGAAGTAACTGGGTTTGAATTAAACAATACTCCAAAAGCAATTGTTCTTTTTGCATTGACGACACATTGTAGATCTCAGTTTATTTACTTACAGTAAACTTGTTTTTCTCACTTTAATTAATGATTTGAATTCATTTGTTTCTGTAAAATATTTGAAGTGCTTTCAGAAATGCTTCATGTTCTGTTCATATGTAACTCAGACAGAGATGAAATGCATTTAAAGTAAATGTCCAGTGGTTATAAATACATTTTCAACATTTTACCTGTACACATGCACCTAAGATGTGCATTTTCTCATGTTTTTAAGTTCAAGGGGAGAAAATAATAAAAAATAAAAAAAAATTTAACATATTTGGCCAAGACATACTTTCCCTTTTGTCAACTCTGTGCATATTATTATATTTCTAAAAACTATCCGCTATAACGCAAGTACTACAACAACAACAACAACAACAAAAAAAGATTATTTATTCTTTCATTTTGATAAAAAGTTGTGTGTGTGTGTGTGTGTGTGTGTGTGTGTGTGTGTGTGTGTGTAAATATATACATGGGATTCAAGATGCAAAAAATAAATCCCTGAAAGACAGATGACGACACAGGTGATGTGTAAAAGCTGAAATATCCCTGATTTTCTTTTATTTATATATAGAATTTTGAAGCTTGAAGTTCAAGTAACACTTTCTAGCACAGTGGTTCTCAACCCTGCTTCTGGAGAGCCACCTGTCCTGCACATTTTAGTGTTTTTTTTTCCCTGCTCTATCAAACCCACTTCAATTAAGGAGTTAATTAGCTGATTAGTTAATGCGGTTTACTCCAAGCTGAGAAAACACTAAACAGTGAAGAGCAGATGGTTCTCAAGGACCGGAGCTGAGAACCATTGTTCCAGTAGATCAAAGTGTGATGAAAGTAAGTGAGCAAAGCTTTGCACTGACCTAAAGTTTGTGAAATTTGTTGTTTCCAATACAGAAGAAAAGAAATGGGAAACAAAAAGAAGACACCTTGGTATAGTCATCCTATTGCCAAAAATATTTTGAGGTATATGACAAATAGGTTCTGTATGTCATTCATAAACCTTCTCACCACCCAGAGATTCTCACATTATAGGTTTATAATGTAGCAGGCCTATATGTAGCACCATTTAAAAAAAAAAAAAAAAAGCAAAAAAAACCCAGAGGAAATTTAACTCTCTTTTACAGTACTAAAATCTAAAATATTTTAGAAAAGAGAGGAATTAATTTACTGTACAAATCTCACCTTTTTTTTTTTATCATACATCTAGATTACACTTAATAAACGATCCCCTTTACAGCAAGCCAGCTGCCTTAGAAATAACCAAAAGGTAGCACTAACCCTGTTCAATAAGGGCATAATGAAATTGAGGGGAGGCGGGGGAGAAAACCCGAACCTGATGCATATGTTTCTGAAATTCATAGCAGATATTTGCGTAACAGGATTCCTACACCTATTCTTGTGATTTGTTTAAAAAATAATTACAGTTACAAAAATCCATGTTGACAATGGCTCAATATAAAACACGTGGACTATGAAAGCATAAAAGCTCCTGGTGAATATGCTCTCACAAAATGTAGAAAAGAATTAATAATAATAATATTAATTTTGCATGATTTTCTGGATTTCCAAAATTGAACGAAATCCTGAAAATAATTATATCATACCCCTGTAATTAAAAGTGCTTTAAAAACACTAGCCAAAAAAAAAACAAATGCTACCGATCATGAAAATAATTGCTTAGTACTTGAGAAGTAACATGCTAAAAATAAAGTATTTTTAAACCAAAAGTGTATATTCAAACTCAATTTAGCACCTTGAACATGATTAGCCACCAAATCAGTGTTTTACACCATGATTTACCGTCAAAACTATCAAATTAAAGCCATTAAAGATATTTCCAGTAATGGACATCTGGATGTTCTAAAGCACCAAAGAAGAAGAACAGTGCGAGTAACATTGCAATAAATAAATACTTACGGTCAACCACTAAAGCTCATCCTTTTACCTCTTGTTGATCTACTGTATATTTTGCATTTTCCCGATAGTGTGGATCTAGCTTCACTTGCCTCACAGAAGCTTCTATAGGTCTCTGAGTTGATACAGACAGTGGCACCGAGGTCTGAGAAGCATTATTTTAGCACCATTTCACAATTCTGACATTTTTTTTGTTCCCCTGTCTGAGGATGATGTAAACCTAAGCAGATCCCTACAGGAAGTGGCTGTAAGGCCCAGTGACCTTAGTAAAGGCATAGGGAGCTGAGCTGACATAAGTGTTGGTGGTGCAGGATAATGAATTTTCAGCGAGCATCTGAACAAAACGTCTGTATGGTGGTGTTGAAGTCTCAGAAGTTTCTGGATGTTCTTTCTTTACCCTCTTGCCACCACTCTTGCTGGGTGTCCCATCCATGCCATGCTTCTCGGCATCCTCCTCCTTCTCCCGTGCTTTTTCTGCCATCTTGGCTTCCCATAATGCTAGCCCATGCTTTGCCTCATTCAGATTCTTGTGCTGGTAGAAGACCAGGGAGATTCGGGTAGGATGGGTGCGATCAGGCTTCTTGAGTGGTGTGGTTGCATGCAACTCGCGCCTTGCACACTCAATGAGAATTGAGCCATGGCTGGGTGCTACTGCTACACCACCAATTTCTGGATCCAGAAAATTGTGCTCATTGTCTGACCATGCATCCTCCTCTGCTTGAGGTACAGGCATTGCAATTCCTGGCTCTTGCTTGACCATAGAGGGTGGGATATTTCCGTTAGGTAGACTCATGCCTTGTGTTTGGCTGGGGTTCATGCCCTCCCTGCTTACAGAAGGAAGCACCTGGGGAAAAATGTTTGCCTGATGAAGGCTCATCTCTGACGTTTGTGTACTTCGGGGGTCTATATTTTGGTGGAACAAATGATGATTCTGGGTCAAGTGGGGATTAGGGTATCTACCAAATTGACTACATTTATTTGCAGCTCCATAGTCCAGGCTTGGGTGAGCTGGAGGTGGCCTGGAGATAGCATCCAGAAACTGGGCATTTGGTCCCCCATTTGAGCTGTATCCTGGATAATGTCCTACAGTGTGCATGTTTGGTCTCATGTTACAGTTGCTATATCCATTGACATGTAGGCCTGGCTCGCCATACTGTGATGGAAAATTCATGCCATAGTGCTGCTGAGGGTTGAATTGTTGGTCAGGGTAAAGAGATGGTCTCTGCTGTCTGTACAAGTCTATATGCTTTGGATTTGAATAGTAAGGATGGTAGGTATCCATGGAAATAGCCCCATTACACTGGTAACCTGGATAGAGGTTGTTGGGAGTTAGTGCCCCAGGGTAAGACCTTGGTGGATTTGACCCATTCATGTAGGTATTTGGGACTGGAAGAGAGGAATGATAAGGGCTGGCTGAGCTGGGAGATTGAAGAAACATATTTGGGGGTTTGGAAGTGCTAGCAAAGGACCCTGGGGTGTTAGGATGCCTTTGGTAATTAGCAGAGGATGTTGGGCTGGAGAAAGGCAGAGGAGTGCTTGGCTGTGATTGCTGGTTCTGCTGTTGGAGTTGGTTCTGGGCAGTTAGAGGGTTTTGACCAGGCAGAAGGGTTGCACCCATGTGACTCAGATGTGTAACTGTAGTAAAAATAAATAATAAATAAATAAAGGTTTTCATAAAAATTTATGATCTGTATATCATACATACAATAATTTGTAATGTACGCACAATACAACTGTGTGTACGATAATTAAATAAAATTAGATACTTTTATCTAACTGTACCTGCTGTAGGTATGTTCTGGCACACATTGTCACAAGGGCTTTGTTTCTGTTGCTTTGCTTGTTGGGTGCTCTCTGTTTTGGGGTTTGATGTGCTGAGGTGAGAGAGTTTGTTTGCTCCACCTTTCTTGCCTTCTAGTTTCCTTTGCCGACAGGACTTGGCTGGTTCTGCTAGCATACGGACCTGCCGCCGAAAATTGCTAAGCACCTGGATGGCTCCAGTTCTTGTTTTCTCCAGCTGGGCTTCAGCGCTACCAAACTCATCAGTGGATGCAGCCTTGTACAATGGTAGCACATGCAGTTGCTCATCATCAGGGATCTTTCCAATCTCACGATTGTCCTCTTTTGTTAACGTACAGACCTAACATGGGAAGAAATTCAGCATTGAAACTGTACTCTTAGCATAGAAATTTCAGTAAAATATGAAGTTCAATACAATCCTGAGTTTAGTTAGGTTTTACATTTAGAATGAAAAAAACAATGGAATATAAACTTTTTCCCCTAATTTAGTCATATCCAATTCCTCCCCATCACTATGGCGCTCCCACAATAAGGTTACTAATACCACTCAGTCGGGAGGGCCAAAGACTATCACGTGTTTCCTCCGAACCACATGACGCCAACTGACTGCATCTTTTCGAACTGCTCGCTCATGCCCCGCTGGGGGGTCGTTACACTCGTTACACACTCGGGGGACAGCGCTACTTCCGCATGTGTGAGCTCAGAGACACTCCTGATTGGCTGTAGAGCTGTAATTAATGTGAGAACACAAAGTACTTCTCATCCCTCCCCTCTGAGCCAGCTCGGCCAATCAGCTGTCTCTAGGCCCTTCGGCTGCGAGAGGTTACAGCATCACCGAATGATAATATACAGTGGCTTGCAAAAGTATTCGGCCCCCTTGAACTTTTCAACATTTTGTCACATTATAGCCACAAACATGAATCAATTTTATTGGAATTCCATGTGAAAGACCAATACAAAGTGGTGTACACGTGAGAAGTGGA
>JAQQZS010000038.1:6689343-6700775 GCA_030068045.1 Platyallabes tihoni
CGAGCCTATACAGCTTGGAGTAAGACAGCATGCATAAAGAGGATGATGTGGACAAAATACTCATTTGCCTAATAATTCTGCACTCCCTGTAGATTACTGCATTATACCAGGGGCATTCAAGTCAAAGCAGGACTTTGTGCAAGATAACAGAATGAGAGTTATGGATGTAAATGAGAGTAAAGAATTATAGAGCTATAAGACAATAATTGTAGATTCTTTCATTTTAATTTTAATATGGTAATCACCAATCCTCCTCCTAGAAGGCTACCTTTCTGCAGAGTGTGTGAATTCCGGATTCAAATGCTATCTTGACTGTCTTTAAATGAGTAACTAATATTTAAATGAGTAACTAATCTTGAAGTAGAGATTCAGGAGGAACATTACGGGGGCCGAATGTTTCATGGTAAACATAAAAATGTGCTTACTCTTCATTATGTGCACATCTGCGATTGGTCAAAGTGCCATGATTTGTTAGTGTATCACTAAGCTCCGTGTAGAGATGGTCGGCCAGGCTTGCTGGTATTCCCTCCCAAATCACCATTGCTACCACAATGCATGATGTTTCACAACTGTGACCGTCTCGCTCTCGTACTAGCACCAGGAGCTTCTCGTCCACGTTGGCTCGACGAATTACCTGCATGCCATTTTAATAAATAGAAAATAACTTAATGAAGTGTGCTAGGTCTATAGGAATGTGAATAGGGTTTATACACCTTCCACAACTTACCCATTTAGCAATGGGGCAACCCTGTGTGCTTTTGCCCTCCTTTCCTGTATACACCACTTTCTCAATTCTAATAGCACCACCAGTCAGGCCAGACCTTAAAAATATACAAGTGTTTTCAAAATTACCAGTAGATAGATGACATGCCATATTGTTGACGAGGAGAAGAGAGGAGATCTTACCTCTTCTCCATTATTTCTCTTATACCCTTGACATTTGGAGATGCTCCCAGATGAGTGTAATATGGGCCTTCATCCTTTTCACTGATTTGTTCTAAAGAGAACAGCATAAAAATATTGATAGTATTGGTAGTTGATTGCTTTTATGATGTATTTAAAATTATGTAAACATAAAATTAACATAAAATATATTATGTGATATATTGCATGTTGCTTTACACAATGAGTTAGACCTTACCAACACAATGACATGGAGGAATCTCATATTGAGTCTTAATGGGTGTATCCAGCAGGTTTTTTATGGGAGTATCCAGCAATTTCATGGGCGAATCCAGAAAACACTGCAGTCCTGGCTCTTTTTTGGGAGTAGAAGCAGGAGGTTTACATTGGTCCCCACTACTTTTTTCAATATTTGTAGAAATCACTGCCAGACTGCCAGACATCTCTATTTTCATCTTATTGGGGGACTTGATGGCTAGAGACCTCCTCTCAAACACAGAGGAAGGCTTATATTGTTGTAACTGCTGCTCCATGGTCGCCAGGATGCTTTTATGCTGGCTTTGCGAGCAGGTCGAAGAGATCCTTTCCTGTTTTACTGTTGGTAGCATGCTTCTAGTCAGGTCTCGATCCTGATGCAGCATTTGAGAGGGTGGCATTTGGCGTGGGGTCTCAAATCTTGAGCTGTTCTCACACTTAACAAGTTGCAGGTCAGGTCTAATCATGATGGGGCTCTGGGGACAGTTTGGCCTTTCCTGCTTTTGTAAAAGATGCATTCGCAGTGCTGCATGTCTATGGAGGTCCCCTTGTGGACCCGGGCTTGGAAGGGGTCCACTCTGGAATTGGAAACAAGAGTCCCGTGATTCTGCAAATATTTGCCTACCGTGGTTCATATTTGGTTGCTGAATTTGTCCTTGTTGTGAGTGACAGCTGACAAGCTGCTGGGAATCTTGGGCACTGCGACATGGATTATGTTCTCCCTCTGGCCTCTCTGCTCCACCACCATAGCCAAACACGGATTTCATGTCATTGGGTGAAGGCTGAGAGTTGGGGCGAGCCTGATCAGAAAAAGAGACCATTGGCTGCACAGATGGGTTGGATCCATTCTGCATATTATTTGTCGCATTAGGTTGCCTATATGTTAGAGGTGGTATTTCTGCCTGTGTGTAGACTTCCACTGTGTGTCTGTTTTGGAGTTGGGAATTCACCTGACCCTGAGAGGGGTTCTGTAGCTGTGGCACCATTTTGGAACCCTGTGCATCATTAATCATGCTGGCTTGCTGCTGGTGTGCTTCATGTTGCTGGTGGGATTGTGAAAGTCGCTGATGCACAGAGTCAGGAGGTAGTACCTGCTCTTTGTTTTGATCATTTTTGCATAATTGCTCTTGTTGGACTGAGGGGAAACAATGCTCGTTTGCATGCTGTTGGGGCTGTACATTGTTAAGCTGCATGTTGGGCTGGGTGTGCATATCGGAGGGAGTTTTAGGTGTTCGAGTCTGGCACACTGTGACAGCATTAGGGTGAGGTTGTGCTGGAAGCTTGTAGCTGTTTTGCATGTGAGACTCCAGCTGTTGGGGAAAACCTGGCTGCATCTGAAAGATATGTGAGGTGTCAGAATTGAGCAGGTCACCCTGGCTCTCCCTGGCTGAGTTCTCATTTGGAAGGAAACCCTTCCATATGTGTGCCTGGTTGTCTTGTTGCTGTGAAGTTGAAGTTGGAGTTGAGTTCAAATCAATCCACCCAATCTGAGTGTCAGAATCCACATTGACTCCCTGTTCTGGGAGAGCCAGTTTGTGTTCTAACTCATTACACTGATTATTTGGAGCTGCCTGAGTTTCTGCAGGAGGCGGAGCAGAGACTCCAATGCCCTGGGGGCGGGCATCAGCTGTGCAGGAAACATCTGACTGGTGCTGTTGCATGCCATATTGTAAGTGCTGCTGGCCTGTAAGAGTGCTGGGCTCCTGATCAGTGCCTGAGTTCTTGAACGAACTGAATCTTCCAGCCACGTCAGCCTGTACTGACACTGGGTAAGACTCCGGACTGAAACCCTGCCTTGACTTGGAGAACATGCTTAAACCCTCTGTGTTGCTGTGAAAACACTCCCTACCGTTTCGAGCTTGTGAACCGTCACTTATACTCACTGTTGAAGAAATTCCTGGCCCTTTTCCCAAATCATTTTGCATTTGATTTTCCAAAGCTGGGAGGTCAGTTAGAGGGTAAGGTGAAGGCCTGTGTGGCTGCTCTGCTCCAAAATGTCCAGAGTACCCATTTACCATGAACTCTGGACCATAGCCATTGCTTCCATGCACTTCTGGTGGTGTCCTGGCAAGTGGCTCAGAGGCAGATGTCTGACGCAAAATAGGAAAACCTGAGGTAACTGAAGGTGAAGAAATCACCTGCACATGTAGACTGCTGGTGTCTTGTGTTATGGAGGTGTGGTTTGGGTAATATTGAGACTGAGTTTTCTCTAAATGATCACCAGCGGGACTTTCCACCGAAGATGGAGTTACTGTAGCACCATTAGGCATTGGCATCTGATTATTCCTTGATAATGAGAAGATGTCCCCATTGGGATAATTGTAGTTTCCCCTGTCTTGTACAGGTTTGTTTAGCACAGAGTTTGTGTCTAAACATTGTTCTGTATCTGCCTCTTTCTTTTCCCATGAACCAGTTGTCTCTGAATTAACACAGAGCTTTTTGGACTCGTGAAGGGCAACTAATGAGTGTTCATTTAGTGCTTGCCTCACCTCACCATTTATCTTATACAGATCCTGATCATACACGGTGACTGGACTAGAACAGTCGTCCCGGTGTCGTTTCATTGGCTTAAAATTACTCCAGCTGTCATCCCCATTAAGTTGCTGAGGGCTTGGTGACTGTTTCCCATTCTGCAGCTTTGCAGGTACCTGGTGGTTGGCACTAAGCTGCTTGTGTATCAGACTTTCTTCCGTCTCATGTCTGGCTTGTCCTGTTTCCATCTGGCCGTCTCTGAGTCCATTCACGAGGCTGCCTTCTCTGCTTCCTGCAAAAATAAAACAAGTCAAGACCCACTCATCACCTAATCCATGTGCTTGTGTTTTTATCATTGAAGAGAACATGGCACATTGCACTCTAATAGCCACGTGGCCCTATTGCTTCTCTCTGCCTGCTGGTATGTGCTTATTGCACAACCATCATGTTGTTTACCCCCTCTCTCTTTCTCTCGCTCTTACACACATACACAAACCCTTTCTCTCCCTCTTGAGAAAAGTCAATTCAAAGAACCTTATAAAAGCCTTTAAAGGGTCTCCAAAGTGAAAAATAAAAGGTTTAGACCACATTCTTGGCATGACACTCAGAAACACAGAGATTAACCACCTGATCAGGAAGTCATGTTAGAACAGATGGTGTGGGTTTTGAGAGAATATAAAAGATCATGTGGTTTGGGATGTGCACTTTTGATGTTTAAAAATATTTGAAAATGTTATGCTACTGTTATATTTATATACACTATATACCACTCTAGTATATTTAGCTATTTATTTTTCTTTAATTCACCGCTCAACATTAAGCCTCAAATAAAAGTCTGGTCCCTTTGTTTCATGTGGAATTACATTTGTATCAAAAAGACTGAACAGAAATAAAAGAGTACTTGCAAATTAAAAAAATGTCAGTTTCACTCCTCGTTTTTGGTTTGAAATTCTGGCTGTTTGTTTCCATTACAAGCCATATTTTTCATTCAGATTTTTTGGTCAGGTCGGATTTGGCGTTCACATTCATAATTACATGTAACTTTTACCTGACTCTAATGTGGAAGCATCTACTCTCACATTGATACATCTTTGCTTTCGCCATCTGGGTTAAAATGTGTAACGAATTCATGTGACTGCTCATTCATTTCATTGAATGGATGCGATTTTAGCAGAAATATGCTTGGGGCTTTGGAGGGTGGTGAGTACTTAGTTGGCTGTATTTGTTCAGGTCCAGATGAAGGAAGAAAGCCAGATGTCTCACTTTAAATGTTTTAATAGCTGTTGCTAGTACTCTAGTGAAATCCCTGTATTGCTGGCCGTCATCTAGGACCACATCCAAAAACATCAGATTTGTGCATTCAGACTGACCCCAGTTTCCTAATTGGGATGTGCGAAAATTGAGCAATTTCCCTCTGGGATTAATAAAGTTCTATAAAAATAAAAAAAAATAAAAAATTGGAGTCTGTAAGAGAGTTTAAAATCAACCAATAAGGATGCAGTAATGTAATTATGAATATGATGTTTAATTCTTTTACTTTTTTACTTTTTTACTGTTCATCATCTTTTTGACACAAATCTAGGTCCATAGTTTCAGTCATTCCAGGCAATAGAAATTATAAATTAAAGTGTAAAAACCACATCGCTAATAAGAAATGAAAATTAAGTTAGTGCAATCTCCATTAGATCAGAAGTATATTTGTCTATACATGTGGAAATGGCTTGGAGTGAGGTCAGGATTATACAGGAGCTGTAGATCTCCCAGCCGAGGTCCTGTAATGTGCAAGTGGTGTTGGTGCATGATTATGTGTATAGTTTCCAAAACAGATGCATCTCTTACACAAGTTGGAGACAAGTTCTCTGTCGATTTTCAAGGACCAGGTGTTTTACTCACTGAATGTTCATGGGAATGAATGCAGTATGCTCTAAGCCAGGATCGTCATTCACGCACGTAAGACCTTCTTTAAAATGTTTGCCGCGTTTAAATGTTTTACTTCTCTTTTTGAGTCTCATCACCGTACTGTATTCCTGTAAATGTCAACTGAAATTGCAGCAAGTCCCAGTTGACTCCTTTTATTTGCTTTTTTAAACATTAACATTTTCAATAACAAATTGAACATCTGCAAAATAATTAAAGTGCGCAAGGGTAGGCCTGGTGATCTGTCCTCATTATAGCATCTCTCTTCTTTCTGTATGATGACCCTCATGCCCAGGAATATCGTGTTGACTAGCTTGGCTAAATACACAATTCCAGCAACCTAATGCTGTAGACATAACATTAATGATATTGTAGCTAGGCTAAATGGTTAGCTTGCTGCATTAGTGTTGCACTGTTTTTACTTTAGCTTTACTTTCACTCCCGGGCAAGAGAACTTCATTCACGGGCTGTTGTCTTATGCTAGGAGTTACATAGCCAGGAATTCTCAACCACTAAGTATCATTGTTTTGTTCTTTATATGTTTGATTTCAAACAGTTAACACAGGAATAGCCTGGAGTAGGATTGAAATTTCTGGTTTGACTTGAACACCACTCAGATATTATTTTCTCATTCTATAGTATATCTATATAAGCTTCTTGAACATGTAAACTTGTAAGATATTTGTAAAAGTTTTAAAGCATGTACATATTATTATAAATAAAATAGTTTGCTATAGTTGCTACTCAGTTGGTTTCTACGAACATCAGGCCATTACACACTCCCAATTAATAGTAAATACTACATTAAATAATTTCTGCTTGGGGGTGTGTAGACTGGTTATCTATTATTCTTAATCATTTCACACAAAACAGAGAAATTAATTTTGCCTGTGGAACTTTACAGTACAGAATATATTCACAGTGTTATAAATCAATCGTTAATTCGGTTGCATTTCGTAGCGTAGTCAATTTACTAATTACATAGCTGTAAAAAGTTAGATGTGCACTTTTTTCCTGATCGTACTCTTAAGTGAAAGAGTTTCCCAGTCAGTACCCCATGCCTCTTTCACAAACTAGAATCAGGGCAATAAAGTGGTTAATTACTTCACACGATGGCATAAGAAATGTAACGTGCAAACAAGTGATAGAAAAACGATCATGCAAATGTTATCAACTTTTCCTCTTTTTTTTCACACATGGATAATTCCGTATTTTACGGAATGGTTGCCAACTCTAGCATGGAGCTAGCCCATGTTTGCGGCACACAGGGCAAGCATAGTAGTTTCTAAAGCTGTTGCTGATTAGCTTTCCTTCCTGATGATATGGGAACACAACGCATACCAGGGTTTAAACATAAACCTAACTGCACATGTGATCTGCTTCATGTGTTTCTATTGGCAGAGAAACCCTTAGGCTGTGGATAACATCTGGAAGGTGTGAGTAGCATGCACACACACAGACTTGACAGCTGGATTAACACTACATCACATATTTCTTTATTAAACATAGTGCATCTATAGTGGTAGGGGTATTAATACTTAAGTGCTGCAGCAGTCACAAACACACACAACCTGATTTTGTCCTTTTGATGAGTAACTTGCTCAACATGGGCAGAGCTCATGCCCTTTTCTTTATTGGTGTCTAAAATGAATCATGTGACTTTATGTGGTGGCTCTGCAGGGCCTCTATGGGATGTTGTGGTGTCTGGCACCAGGATGTTGGGTGATGTAGGTTGCGAGGTGGATTAAATTTGTTTGTCCAGCACATCGTTTGCCTGTTGGGCCCTGTGCCTAGTGGGCTATGGTGCACTGGATGTTCTGGTGCCTTTCTGGTGACTTTCACAGCCAGAGTTGACTGTATTCAGTAATTTGTGCTGTATTGGCTTTTCTGCGGGACAAGACAGACTGGCCTTTGGTCCCCGCACTCATGGGTAAGACTTGGTGCCCATTATACTGTCATCAGTTTAGAATTAGAATTAATGATCAGTGCTATTTACTTTACCTGTCAGTGGTCATAAAGTTATGGCTGGTTGTTGTACAGAGTCTGCAACAGTGACTTTATCATTGATAAATCATTATCATTGCACCTGGTTGACACCTGAGAGCAGTCGTGACATTTTTTCTTATGTTTATCAACAATTTGAAAGTATTATGTATATATTTTGTTCCCCTATTTTCAGGTATGCACTGTGTAGGTATTTCATCTGCCCATTTTCCCTGTTTTTTTTTTTTTTTTTTTTTTACTTGTTTTTCTAATTAAGCATTGAATTTAGTTTTTGAAAAAAAGTTAACAATCAGTAAATACTCTCCAGTACAGCAGTGATATTCCATATCAGCATTATTATTCATGATAATAATGCTAATATATCTACAGGTACAATATTATTGTAAAATGTCTACACAGTATAGTACTGCTGAGTGAGAGTACATTATAGTAAATAGTTTTTATGTGTAGTTCTGTAGTTGTGTATCGTGTGTGTGTGAGAATTTTGTTGGTAATGTATGCTTGAAGATGAAGCAAATAGAAGACGACTTGTTTGTCAGTAATATTTCTCTAGTTTGACTTCAGCCAGTATGTCGGTTTATGTTAAATATCTGTAATATTATATTAAGGCAGGTGTGTTTGATAGACAGTCTAAAAGTATTGGAGCAACATGTGCCAGGGTTTGTATGTGTTTGTGTTCTCTATAAATAATTGTGTTTGAGAACAAAATATTTGATAATCAATCAGAATGTAGATCTAGATGTGTTAAACCTTTTAGAACACTGCACCATTTGTTTGAACACATCCATTTCTCAAGTGATCAAAAATACTTGAACACGTGCCTGACAGATGTTTTGTTGCCCAGGTAAGTCCTGTTAAACTGAGTGTTTAAACTATTATGTATGCTCTTGATTTGTCCATGATTTTGCCTGTTAAGAAGGTATTTGTTGTTAAAAAGGATAAACCTACATCTAGTCCAGAGAGCTGTCTACAGGAGAAAAGCACAATATTTTGATCCTAAGAAAGGTAAAATAGATCAGAGCAAAACACCCACAAAGTTTAGTCTGGAATGTTTCTATATGAGGAGTGTGTATTATGGGATCTACTATGAAGAGTATGAAGAGTGAGCACTCCATCAAGGGAACAAAGCGGCTTGCTGAGACATTAACATACTCCAGACTGAGGTGTGTGAAATTGGTTCCAGCTGTTCGAAACTTGGTGTTTCTGTAAAGAGCTAACGCAATGAACTTGCTTACCCGTTTAACACTCTGTGATGCTTTACAATGATGGTGACCTCATTTCCTGTCTGGACCATGGTGATTAATATTTATGAGTAGTGAAGAATATTAAATGGGAAGTTCTTCACACTGAATGTAACTCCACAAACAACAACAGGTACACAATCTCTCTCTCTCACACACACACACATACATGTTTCTACAGTATTAAATCTTATTGTATACAATGCATTATGGGTATTACGCACACAGAGAGATTAATGATCGCCAGTTAACCTCTGTCAAAAACGTCACTCTGTGCTGATTATTTCTGTGCTTCATAACCATACTAAATCACACCAAATAATGACATTACATTCATCTGACCCTCTGTGCCGGTGACTTTCACTAACAACTGCTGCTTTTTGTGATGACATCATCGGCACTACCCTATGTTGCACATATGCTTTCCAAAACGCAGAGAGATATTTTAAAATAGAAGCTCATTCAGAACATCCTACACAACTATCACTAGCTGTAACACTCTACTCCAGGGTTAATTGCAGCAAAGTGATGCAAAGCAACGCACACACCTTTCTTTAACAGATCTTTAATCTGTTAAACACAAATCTTTGTTGTTGTTTATAATACTGTGTGTGTGTGTGTTAAAAGCAACACACACATCAGCAGCTGCAGTTCAAATATGGTGGACAAACTTAAGCTACAGGACGTGTGTCTGTGTGTGTGTTTGTGTGCATGTGGGCACGTGTGATCCATAAATTTCCTTATGAGCTGTTGTTTCGCTCCTGAAAGATCTCAAGTGTTCATTTCCTCCAGGCAGCAGCTGAGTGTGTGTATGTGTGTATTGAAGTGATAACACACCTTGGCCTGCAGCTATGAGCAACAGAACAACATGCAGCACATCCTACATTAATAGTTAGCAGGACTGCCAGTTTCATGTGAGCAATTATCTGATCTGTTCTCAGGTCAAGTGGTTAAAGTCAGGTAAACACTGTCATTATGGAAACGCAGATGCTACGCATAGGCTAGGCTAGGCTAATGATTTCGTGGGGTTTAATATTTAGTTAGGTTTTATATTGACAGTGCAACGACACAGTAACCCTTATCCCTTCTACAGAAATTCAGGACACTTAACATATAACCCAGTGTTGCTAGATCAATCTGAGCCAATCTATAAACTAGAGATTTCATTCTCCCTCTTCTTAACGGCCTCAAAGCTGATTTTCCGCACCAGAGTTGCTTTGGTTTTATATATTAAAATAACTTTTTCTGGCTGATTGAAAGCAGTATGGTGTGTTCTGATTGCCTGAGAGCAATAACGTGTGTTCTGATTGGTTGAGAGCACTACGATGTGTTCTGATTGGCTGAGTGCCACACTGTCCTGTTTATTTCCATTTCTCTCTATTGATCAAAGGATGAATACAAATCCAGTTCACTCCTCCTGGCTATGTCTTTCTCACAAGTTGATTAATGCTGGATTTTTTGCTGTAAAAGGTCATACAGTTGGATTCATAACATTTCATTTAGCTTAAATGTAGAATCTGGAACAAAGAGACAAGTGTGTAAGCGAAAGCCTAGAAGGTATATGTGTGCTCTCTCCTTTCCCCCTTTTTATTCCTGTGCTCTACTGAAAGCAGTGCTCTCTCCTTTCCCCCTTTTATTCCTGTGCACTGAAAGCAGTTAGTTGAATAAATCATCCAGCAATGGCATTGATTTCAGTATGACACACATACACATGATTAGGAATATACGTCACAACCCTGATATCTGCAAAATAATTAAAGCGTGCGAGGGTAGGCCTGGTGATCTGTCGTCATTATAGCATCTCTCTTCTTTCTGTATGATGACCCTCATGCCCAGGAATATCGTGTTGACTAGCTTGGCTAAATACACAATTCCAGCAACCTAATGCTGTAGACATAACATTAATGATACTGTAGCTAGGCTAAATGGTTAACCCAGAACTTTTTCTGACTGATTGAAAGCAGTATGGTGTGTTCTGATTGGCTGAGACCAGTGTGGTGTGTTCTGATTGCCTGAGAGCAATAACGTGTGTTCTGATTGGTTGAGAGCACTACGATATGTTCTGATTGGCTGAGTGCCACACTGTCCTTCTGTTTATTTCCATTTCTCTCTATTGATCAAAGGATGAATACAAATCCAGTTCACTCCTCCTGTCTATGTCTTTCACACTCTTGTTTTCCTCTATCTTTCTTTTAATGACTGGACCAGATGGGCATTTGTGAATAAAGTGGTTACCATGGCAACTGTGGCGCCAGTAAGTTGTGCACTTGCTTAGTCAAGGACACTTTATATAGCAGCTGCAGTGAAGGAGGAAGGAGGAAGTGGGGGGATGGGACAGAGGGGAAATGGATTGTTTGTGTGTGGGGGTCGTTGCCATGATCAGATAACATGGTATGCTCTGAGTGTGTATGCTCAGAGACCACCACATCATAAGAGGCTGAGTGTGATATAGAATGCAAAACACACACACACAGAGGCTTGGTCCCAAACTAAATATATGGTTTAAATAGGAACCAGTCTGTAGAGCATAAGATTTAGAACAAGGTGCTGTAGCACCTAACTTACTTCTTCTTCTTTGTCTTTCGGCTGTTCCCTTTCAGGGGTCGCCACAGCGAATCATCTGCCTCCATCTAACCCTAT
>JAQQZS010000038.1:6716905-6727606 GCA_030068045.1 Platyallabes tihoni
TTATTCTCTTAAAGCACTCTGCCTTACCGAAACCTGGATTAAACCAAATTAATATATTGGTCTGAATGAGTCTACATCGCCAGGAAATTTCTATAAGCATGAGCCCCGTCAAACTGGTCGTGGAGGTGGTGTTGCAACTATCGATAACAATTTGCTGATTCTCTTACAGAGTTTGGAATAGATCTGTTAGATCTATTGATTAACTCTGACAAAGTGTTGATTGTAGGAGACTTTAACATTCATGTAGACGATGCAAATGACGCCTTAGGACTCGCGTTTCTGGATTTACTAAATTCCTTTGGTGTTAAACAAAACATAAATAGACCAACTCATCGTTTTAATCATATGCTAGATTTAATTATATCCCATGGTATAGATGTCACTAATATAGAGGTTCTACTCTAAAATGATGACATCACAGAACATCACCTTTTAGGGTACACTCTACCTGTAGAACAGATTAGCTGTGTCTCCCCTCATTACCAACTTGGTAGAAATATTAATCCACCAAAGATTCACAAGTAATCTGCTATATTTGTCTCATCTACTAAATGCAGATGATCTAGACAAAATGACTAACAGCATAGGCAACACAGTACGAGCACACTAGACACTGTTGCCCCATTAGATTAAAAAAGGTGAGAGAAAAAACACCTGCACCATGGTTCAATAGTCATACTCACAACCTCAAGAAAGCAACCCGTAACCTCGACCGAAAGTGGAGAAAAACTAAATTATAAGCTTTTAGAATTGCATTTAAATACAGTATTTCCAGCTACAGACATGCTTTAAAAGCTGCTAGGGTCGAGCATCTGAGCAAAATGATAACAATAAACCAAAACAATCCCAGGTTCTTATTCACACTGGCTAGATTAACAAAACCTAAGATATCTGCAGAGAGTATTCCATCACAGTTTAGTAGTGAAGACTTTATGAATTTCTCCAGTGAAAAAATTAATAGTATAAGAAAGAAAATATATGTAACATGCTGCATTCAACACTATAGATCATAATATACTTATAGATTGCTTATAAAATGTTCAGGGACAGGCATTAAAATGCTTTAGATCCTACCTGTCCGACTGATACCATTTTGTAGATCTGAATGGAGAACTGTCCGGTATAATGCCAGTAAAATATGGGGGCTAGTTTTGATGCCACTGATCCCCAGCTGCTGGTGGAGCTGCTTCATCAGGCGTGAGGTAAAATTGGTGCCTTTGTCCATTATAATTTCATCTGGGATGCCTACCCTGGAGAATAGCTGCACCAGTGCGCTAATGACTTTAGGGGTGGTAATGGACCTCAGAGGGAATGCTTCAGGAAATCTGGTTGCGTAGTCACAAACTACTAGTATATATTGGTAGCCGGAGCTGCTCCTCTCTAATGGACCCACAATGTCCATAGCAATGCGGCGGAATGGAGTTGAGAGAACTGGTAAGGGATGGAGAGGTGCTCAGTCAGACAGACGAACAGCACTAGTTTTATGGTAGACTGGGAAATATTGTGGTGCAATATTTCTTAATATCAGTGTACATTGATGGCCAAAAGAAACATTAACTGACTCTAATGTAGGTCTTCTGATTATGGCGTTGGAGACTGTTGGCCATCAAGCTTGCACTTCAGGAGTGGAGACACTAGCAGGAGAGACCAGAACATCCCTTCTTGGTCTGGACAGACCATAGAAACCTAGAATATCTAAGGTCAGCCAAGAGACTTAACTCTTGTCAGGCACGATAGTTATTGTTCTTTTCCAGGTTTAACTTCACATTGTCCTATCGCTTGGACCAAAAATACCAAGCCTGAGCCTGATGCCTTCTCTCAACAGTCCTCTCCCCCTTTGGACTCCCTCCCCCCAAGAAAGCATTCATCCTCTGAACTGTCTCGTGGCTCCTACTCATCTAGAGATAGAGAACATGGTGCTACGTGCACTTGAACAGGAACCGGGCCCAAGTAACCCCCCCCCACCCCAAATTACTCTTCGTCCCAAGTCCTCTCCACTCCTCTGTATTAGAGTGGGCCCACAGCTCCAGATTGGCATGCCATCCAGGGATAGCCCGCACTCTTTCCCATTGAGCAATGCTTCTGGTGGCCAACCATTAAAGAGGACATTAAGGGTTTTGTAGCTTCATGCGATATTTGTTCCAGGAATAAGGCCACAAATCACCCTCTGGAGGGCCTCCTCAGACCCCTCCCTATTCCTCATCGCCATTTGGTCGCACATCTCCCTTGATTTTGTCACGGGGCTACCAACCTCGGACAATAACACTTGCATCATGACAGTGGTGGATCGATTCTCCAAGTCTACTCACTTTATCCTACTCCCAAACTGCCATCTGCTAAAGAAATAGCTGAACTCTTGGTGTCTTGTGTTTTCCAGCTCCATGGTCTCCCATCAGATGTTGTGTTATACAGAGACCCGCAATTTTCCGCACAATTTTGGAAAGCCGTCTGCAAGCTCATTGGTGCCATACCCAGTCTGTCCTCTGTTTCCACCCTCAGAGCAATGGACAGACGGAACAGGTCGATCAGGAACTAAGGTGTATAGCATTGTGGGATGCAGCCTCATGGAATAAATTTCTTCCATGTGTAGAATACACCCACAACTCACTCCCCATGTCCACCGGAATGTCACCATTCCAATCCCTTCCAATGCTGCCTGGGATACCAACCACCTCTGTTCCTTGCTCAAGAGAAGGAAGTCGCGGTACGTTCGGCCCAACCGTTTGTCCATTGCTGCAAAACTTCTTGGTGACAGGCTCGCTCTCAACTGCTGCGTTCGTGAATATCTTTCGACGCAAGGCCAACCGCCACTGCTCTGAAGCTCCCAGATACCATGTAGGTCAAAGAGTAATGCTACATACCCCTCAAGACCATGTCAAAAAAATTGTCTCTCAGGTACATTGGTCCCTTCTCCATTTCCTGTGTCATCAACCATTGCTCCCCTAAGCTTTCATGTGCCCCAGATCCAATGACTGGTCTTCTGTCCATTGTCCTCTTCACCCCAACCTTCCCCTCCCACCCCCGCCTCATTGAGGGGGGCGAAGCATTCATGGTCTGCAAGCTCCTTGGATCCCGCTGCCAGGGATGCGGCCTACAATAATTAGGGGGCAGGGAAGGGGGCAGACCTGAGGAGAGAAGCTGGATACCTGCCAGGTTCATTCTTGACAAGTCCCTGATCACGGAGTTTCACAGACTTAACCCCGATGCCCCATCTAGAATGCCCAGTCATTCATAGGGGAAGGGGAACTGTCACAGCACACCAAATCACGCTTACAACACAAACTCCCCCGTAAGTAATCCGTACCGCGACTTCCTGTTTCAGCTCCGTGCCGCCTCTTGTTTTTTTGCAGCCTCAGTCACAGCTCGAGCTCACCTGTTGCCTCTTTGGGGTAATCACCTGTCCTAACTTCAGCCGCTGCAAAACACCTGTTGCCAATTATTGTGCCGCTTATGCTAGTATTCTCACATTTTTGCCACTGTCTTTTGGTTATGACCTCACTTAGTTTTCTCTTTTTTTCTTTGTCTTTGCACTATGGATCTTTTCCTCTATCAGATAACCTGGCTTTGAACTTTGCTTACATTTTGACCATGAGAGTGTCTGATCTTGGATTTAACTCACAATCGGATTTACTGGCTTCAAACTCTGCTCACGGTTTTTTGACTACGAGATTGTCTGCTTCTGGATTCACACTATTATCGGATTTACTGACGTTGAGTTTTCGTGTGCTGTCCTCCAACAATGAGACTTCCTGTTTCTCTCAGACCGAGATGCCCTCTACTGGCTGTAAGTCTCTCTTTCCTGATCTCTCCCTCTCTCTGCTCTTGGATACGCGTGTTCTCCCTAGTGCCATCCATGACAGAAATCGAACCTAAATGCGTTACATTTGTGTCCATGTTTTTGTATGATAGTTAGATTATCATTATAAATAACTGCGACACTCCTCTACCAGTTAGGTGTGGAGGTTAGGCTTCCTCTACATCTCTGAGGCTGATGTATGTAGCTGTATCCAAAAGGACTAACTTCAGTTAATGCTCCCTACTTATTCTGTTTTTATCCACATTTCTGTTCACAGTAAATCGAACTCGTTTAGTTTCATTAACAATAGGTGCTTTAGATTTGGGGGTTCTAATATTTAACATTCCCAGCTTCAGATCAGTTCTGGATATGTATTCAGTATGGTCTAATTCAATATTAATTAGATTACTAAAAGAGACTTTCTGAGGTTTTCTAAATTTTTGTTAAGCTCGGGAACAGACACAGTATCAATATGATTAAACCAATATGACCACATTAAACCAATCACTCAATATGAGTGATGACTCTGTGCAGCTAGCAGGCAATCAGGTTACCCTGTTTGTCTGCTTCATGGACTGGGTTCTGGATAGTCACGGATTAACTAGGCCTGTACTGAGACTATGAGCTATTCTGCAAGAAATGGGAGCAACACCTTCCCAAATGGGATGTTCTATTCTATTTTACACTGTTTTACACATTATTTATACTATAGGATGTCCTAAACTAAGATTTTTTTTTTCAACTCATTTCAATTTTATATGTGTAGCACTTTTAACAATGGTCATTGTTGCAAAGCAGCTTTACAGAATCAAAAGAAAAATTATGCAAATGTGTATGAACCAAAATTATAAGATTATCCATGTTAATTAAGCTGAGGTTGACGGTAGCAAGGAAAAACTCCCTTAGATGGCAATAAGAAGGAACCTTGAGATGAACCAGACTCAACAGGGAACCAATCATCATTTGGGTGATAAGTGATATTTCTGGCTTTAAATACCTGTGGTCTAAAAATAAAGATGTTAAAGAGAATTGCTAAAATATAAACAACAAACAAACAAACAAACAACATGACAGCAGCCACATCTTGGATTTTGTTCAGGATTTAACAATATAATATAATATAACTTATTCCATTCTTTTGTCAATGGAGTTCCAGTTTTCTGACTTGCAGACCACAGGCAGTATGGTTAGGCAGGCATGTATCACCCAATCACCAGTGCAGGATAATTTGTGTTATTTTTACTTTATATTTTTTATTAACTATTTTTATATGAATATTTTTTGGTTATGGAATGTATCGTCTGAGCTTCCATTATTTCTAAATTCGCTAAATTATTTCTAAATTCGCTAAATTATTTCTAAATTCGCTTTGATAAAGGAGTGTTTTAATATTAAGCATGCTTTCGGAATTAATTATGCTCACAATCCAAAGTTCCACAAGGTTATGTCCTATTACCATAAATTATATCTAAATGGAAAACATATCATTTGACAATTTTGCTATGTTATTTACTGTTTAAATTGCTATATTTCATCTGGAGAAAAATGTGTGCTGTAAAACTGTTGTTGAATTTAGTTTAACCAAATGCGGAATATGTTTGTTTTTGTTTGTTGTTTTTCATTTTGCTGGTTGAAAAGGAATATTTCGAAGAACATTTTTCGAAGTACATTTTACTGTACAATGCTCAAATTATTGATGTACAGTACTTACACAGACTAAAGTCACAGTTCTCCAAAGATGCTGTAATGTTGAAGAGCTAACAGTGAGCTACAGTGACCAAGCTGGTGGTGAAAGTACTGAAACAATGTCGTGCCAACATTGGGCCAACTCTGCCATTATCTACTGAACCAATATTGGACCAACCTTGTGATTATCTACTGAACCCACCAATGGGTTGGGTCACCGGACAAAATTACATTGGGCCAACCACTGATGCCAACATTGAACCAACATATGCACTGCCATTGGCCCAAAGTTGGCCCTTCAGTGGTGTGCTATCCGGGATATCTCTTGAATCAAACAATAAACATGATACAATTCATACATTGTGAGATATATTGAGAGAGAGAGAGAGAGAGAGAGAAGTGAATGTAAATGTATTAAAACTTTCTTGTGTACTATTTCACATTGTTTCGGCAACACTATCATTTTGCATGTATGTACTGTTTTACACTATTTCACACACTTCTCAAACCAATTTACAAAGCCTTTCCTCTATTTTACATTTTATATTAATGAACATACTTTAATATTAATGTTAATATTAATTAATATTAAACACAATTTAAACATTTTGTACATTCTTTATAGTATTTCTTACACAATTTTTTTTTTTTTTTTACTATTTTGCATTTATTTTATCCTTTTTTTTATGCCGCCACACACACTATTTATAATGTAATTTATATTTGGCCACAAGGAGGCAATGTGTCTACTGGATTGGGATGCAACTGAGGTGAAATTCAACACAAAGGAAACCAGAGCAGATCTCAGGGCTGTATAATGTGATCGATACAGGAAAGAAAGCTAGTGAAAAGCATAAATAGGCTGATTCTGGACGGTTATCATCTTATAATGAGGACGAGATTAATATGGTATATTCCTCACTTAAATTTACAAAATGTTTATTTTAATTTGCATTTATTTTAATTTCTCTCATCTCCACTGTCTGATTTTGCTTTATTTTTTAATAAATTAAGTCTGTATTGTATCATAACAGCATACATTAATTTCTAATACTTATATGACACATGGTATTATTATTATTGTCATATAAAATGGTTTCCTTTGAACCTTATAAATATAAGTCATTTAGTTTAAAAGTCCTCAGCATAAAGAGATCAGCCCTGGATCTGGTCTACAATATTGCGCACAGTATTGATATGCATTATCATCTACACGAGCTGCAATAAATCTGTGAAGATGGCAGAGGAGGTTAAAGTCACATTAATAAGGAGCCGAGCTGCTATAATCCCTAGATGTCAGGAGGTTTACACGCACTGAAAATTCAAGGCAAAGAGGAGGAGGGCCAAGCGGGGAGTTGGAAGTGCAATTTCCATCTGCTAATTGAAAAGCCGAAGCCATCCTTGCCTCACAAAGAGTGTGTGTGTGTGTGTCCGCTGCGCCCTGCGGCGCTCCTGGAGGAACCAAGTGGTAATGACCCGCCATCATTGCCCTCGCAATTAATTGCTGCTCCGCTGGAAAAAAAGGAGGCAGACTCTTCTCATTATACAGTATCACTGAAGTACAGCCCACTAGATGACACACACACATAAACACATACACATGGCTTCTCAATTACATTAGGTTTTCTTCACCAACTCACTTGTAAGGTACTATCATACTTTTATCATGATCATGATCATCACCAAACCTTTTGCCATGCTTTCATTAATGATATTTTCATAACTGTTTTGCATCAGTTAAAGCAAAATTAAAGCATTTTTCATAACTGTTTTGCATCAGTTAAAGCAAAATTAAAGGATTTTAACCCGATAGAGCACTCCCATTCTGCAGATGGTAATGTCACAGTAACACAACAGCAAGAACAGGATTGCCGCTCTTCAAATTCTATAAATGATCCATCTTAGACCGTGGTCATGAGTGCATCAACAGAATCTAAGAAAAATAATACCTTGCATAAAAGCAGAGAAAGTAATATCTAGCTAGCTGTGAGGGATGGCGTAGGAAAGCATAAGAAACATCTTGGTAAATCCAGCTTAAAATTCAATGCAAACATTTTTATCTAGATAGCAACTTGGTGATGCTAACTCTATGTGATTTAAATTGTATATGTAGTGTTTATGTAGCGTCCTAGGCATCATAGGACGCTACATAGAAGTACTGTGTTACAATGAGAAAATTTAGCCGTGTCCCAGATAGCACACTGCTGAAGGACCAATGCTGGGCCAATGGCAGTGCATACGTTGGGCCACTGTTGGCATCAGTGGTTGGCCCAGTATCATTTTTTCCATTAGCCCAATGTTGGATCATTTATGCGACCAAAGATAAGTTGGTCCAACATTGGCACAACGTAGGTTAGCAGACAATTACAAGTTTGGCCCAATGTTGGCACAATGTTGGTTCGGTAGGTAATGACAAGGTTGGAAATTGGAAATTAAATTAGACCTACTGTAGATAGCACACTGCTGAAGGGCCAGCATTGGGCCAAAGGCAGTGTCCATTGGCCCAACGTTGGCCCATTGGTAATCAAAGATAGGTTGGCCCAATGTTGGCACAACACTGGTTCAGTAAATAATGGCTAAGTTGGAAATTGGAAATTAAACTCTTTTCATCTACAATAATAAGGAAACATTTTAATCATCAGAAATTTAATTATTAATTTTTAATTGTGATAAAATGATTACAAACTAAGAAAATATATGTAACCATTATAATAAACACCTAGTACAACCACTTTTTCTCTCAGCAAGGTGGATGAAAATAAATGAATACAAACACAGTACCCATTTCCTTAGACTGTCTTTTATAACAGGTGGCTCCGCATCTGCAAAACAATTCATACTTTGTATTAGACCTTTAACGTTTCTGGCATTTACTATGGCAACAATCACTATGGTTGTGACCTCGCTATGGTTCTGTATGCTACTGTATTCACTGGAAACAGGTCAATTAGCTTAGCATAATAGTGCACAACTAAATATATTTCTCACCACATTACACCAAAACTACTAACTGCGTGCTTTTAAAGTTACCACCACAGATTCTCAACACACTTATGTCTTACTCAAGGGTACTACATCTCATTTGGAGGAATATTAACCCACCTGTAGTTACGAGAAAAGAGTAAAAAAAAAAACTTTAGCTTGTGTTTATCTTGGCTTCAGGACTTTATCAGCAGCACCTGGCCTTTGTGGGGCTTGAGGTTCCCCCCTAGCAATTAGCACCATCTGGTGACCTGTTTGACAGTGTTCACAGTTAAGCACAAAGCACAATGAATTTAACAAGTATCATTTAGAAAACATCCACTGAGTTATATATATATATTTCTTTCAATGATATTTATGTACTAGATAGGTAACCAATCCTCATATGAGCTCCTGATGTGATGGCTTCATTGAGCTAAAGCAATATAATTTAATTTTCAATTTTCAACCTTGCCTCATTATTTACTGAACCAACATTGGGCCAACCTATCTTTGGCTCCACCAATAGGCCAACAGTGGGCTAATGGACAAAATGAAGTTTTGTCCCAAAGAAGACCCAATGTTGGGCCGATGTCGGAGCACTGACAAAAGGTTACCAAAATTTTGCCAACATTGGACCAACAAAGTAGTGCTATCTGGGATGTAGTTTGTACTGTATCTTTATGCAGATGAAACATTGTAATTGGCAGAACAGCAGTTCTGTTCAAATGGTTTAAGGTGCGCAAGTGTTGGAAGAGAGTCGGCATGCTTGTCAAAGTCTGACAGTGCAGCTTTAGAACTGCACTGCCTAGTACCCATCTGGCAAATCTCCACTCTCTAACGAACAAAACTGATAAACTACCTCTGCTCTCCCAGATAAATAGGGACTTTTCAAACTCTGCTGCTCTGTTTTTTATTGAAACCTTCCTTAATGAAAACATTCTGCACAACATGCTATATCTGATGGGCTTTCAGCTGTTCAGAGCTGATCATGACACAGAATCAGTGGGGAAATCACGAGGCTGCAAGACATGCTTTTACATTAATGTAAGGTGGTGTGGTGTACAGATGAAGAAGATGTGCTGTCCTGATCTAGAAGTGCTCTTTATCAACTGTAAGGCTTTTTATTTGCTGCGGGAGTTTACCCTATTCATTCTGGTAAGTGTTTACCTCCCTCCACACGTGTGTGAACAGCTTGCTGATCAGATCACAGTCACAGAGCAACAACTCTGTTACTTTAATAAAATAAAACCTCACACATGAACTGCCCAAACATGACATGTCCAACCAGACACAAAATATTTTGGACTACTGCTACACCACAATGAAGGATTCATATCGTTCAATCCCCAGAGAAGGTTGAGGACTTTCTGACCACTGCCTGGTTCATCTTCTCCTGACCTACAGGCAAAAACGTAAATCTACTAAGCCTGAAGTAAAGACTAAAGCAATTGATTAGTTAAGCAAAGCAGGAGTTACAGACCTGTTTCAGTTGTACTGACTGAGGTGTTTTTGAACAACGCCAAACCATGGTGCACAGCACAACACAGACAGTTTCATCAGGCCAAAGAGGATGCTTACAGGAGTCGGGACGGGATTTTGTACAACCAGTCCAGGGGCTTACTAACAAAGGAGAACAGAGTGGCTGAAAGGAGCCACTCTGAAAAGCTGGAAAATCAGTTTTCTGCAATCAACAGTGCTTTAGTGTGGAAAGGCCTGAAAGGTATGACTAACTACAAGACGTCATCCCCCAACTCTGTAGAGAATCAACAACTGGTTGATGACCTGCATGAGTTCTACTGAATGGGTTCTACAGTAGAAACTCCTGTTTTCACACACACACACACACACACACACACACATATCTGTCCTGAACATCTCTCTACACAACCATTAACACCCCTGGCAACCCTCACCCCCCTTCTGCACTTCAAGTCTGTTAAAGGATGTATATCAGATCTTCCAGAAACAGAAGAGAAGGAAAGCTCTCACAAACAGGTCTCAACATGGGACTGCACTTCATCCTGCAATATTTGGACAAATCAGGGACTTATGTAAGGATCTTGTTTGTGGACTTTAGTCCGACTTTCAATACAATGATCCCAGCACTTCTCCAGGCCAAATTAAACTCTGTTCCTACCTCTGTCTGTCATTAGATCACCAGCTTTCTGACAGTTAGACGTCAGCTAATGAGACTGAGGAAATTCATGTCCAACAGCTGCACCATCAACACTGATTCCCAAGAAGACAATCAGAAT
>JAQQZS010000038.1:6733398-6743601 GCA_030068045.1 Platyallabes tihoni
GGGCATCCCTGCTGAAGCTGCTGCCCCCGCGACCCGACCTCGGATAAGCGGAAGAAAATGGATGGATGGATGGATTACGAGTGTTTTGGAATATGAGCCCGCTTCCGGAACGAATTATGCTCGTAATCCGAGGTTCCATTTTACATATGTAGTTGAGTTTTCCTCTCGACATTTCCATCTCTCTGTTGACATCTCAGTAGATGAGATTAACCAGGTAAATGGGTATATTTAAATAAATAACATAACAATAAAAAACATGACAGAGCATTGGCTTTGGTTTATAGAACATTGTGAAAGATAATGGGTCTCTGGTAAAGGGACTGGACTACAGTTCAGAAGGTCCCAGCTTAAAATTCCCCAACTGCCAAGTTGTCCCTGTTGTGCCCCTAAGCAAGGCCCTCAAGTGCATTTTTGTATGTTTCCAGTGCTCACACTTTCTTTTGTACACACTTTCTTCTAGTCGCTCTGAATAAGGGTGCCTGCCAAATGCCTAAATGTGAAATATAAGCCTACCTACAGTAGTTAAGAAAAACTCCACAGATGTGATAACCTGGTCATTTAGTAAATATATAGTATAGTATTCAGTAACAGCTGACTTAATTTTATTGTGACATAATGTTGCTTAGCCTAGACCTGAGCAACTGAAGCGACCCTAGATCATAACACTGCCTCCAGAGGCTTGTACAGTGACCACTATGCACTATACGGTGCATAGGCTCAATTTGGACTCATTAAACCACATGACGATTTTGCATTGCTCCAAAGTACAATCTTTATGCTCCCTAGCAAATCTAATTTTTTTTTTACTGATGAGTCTCACTAACAAGTGGTTTCTTATGGACACACATCTATTTAGTTTTAATCCTGTGCTCATCATATTGTGCATGTGTGGAAATTCCCCTATTTTCACTATTAATCATAGCTCCATTCATGCTTCATTCATAATTTGACCCTTCTGAAGTGGTGACGTTTTTTTGATTGGGCAGTGTATGTTTCACTCATTGTTGTCAGGAGTGTTTCAGATTGGGCACCCTGGTGTTCACGCTAGTTGCAAATGCACAGTGTAAATCACACATTTCTACTATACCCATCAATAAATATTTGCATAGTGATGCACCACATTAAAATGCATAGTTACACACCAAATGCTTCTCACAAGGGGTGGAGGGCAGCTTATAGCATGTAGCACACTACCTCCAGAGGCTTATACAGTGGTCACTATGCATGATGGGTGCATAGCTTCATTCGCTTCCTTCGTACATTGATATGCCCATCGCTCTGGAATAGGCTGAATTTGGACTCATCAGACCACATGAACTTTTTCCATTACTCCATAGTCCAACCAAGACAATTTTTATGAATGCTGGTTGTCTATGGTCAGAGAGGCCTAGGGTCCAAAAAGACCTCTGCTGGGATCTTGAAAATGTTTGTAGGTTCCTAAAAACTTCTCTTCCTAAATGGTTTCAAATGGTCTTCAAATATTTCTGTATGCATAAAAAAAGTTCCTGCAAATGCCTACTGGAGTTCCTGGATCAACAAAAAAGTTTAATATGCTCATGGATTCTTTTTGAAATTTTGAAACAAAACCATTATATTTATGTCTGTGTAGTATTTATCATCAACCTTTACAATCTAAAAAAAGCTTTGATGTGTTTATTTCATGTCTAATTCATGTTTTCATAGATTTGCATCTTCCATTTTTCCAGTCTTCACATTAGTAACGTTGTTCTGTACCTGAGTATAATTGCAATTTCACATGCTCCAATACAGTAAATGGCAGTATGCACCTAGTTGGTTTGTGGTCCACAAATAAACAAAAATAAGAAAAAAAAAATACAAGTAAGTTAATCTTTGTGCTATGTGGAATATTATTGATGTTTTGGGGATAATGTCAAAAGCGACCCTCTTGCTTGCCCTCCCACTGTAACAGCTCTGGAAATATACATCAGGGGATGAGATTGTCTTGTGCTGAACACAAAAATATCAGAGGAGCCAGAGAAGGCTGATAATGTCACACTCTAAAAAACAGTCCACCTCCGTGTTTTGTCACAGTTACCTTTCGCTGATCTTGGGGTCATGTGTAGTCGGACCCGTGCCTGAGTACTGTAACTAGTGTCCATCTGTAACTCCAAGCAGTGGCGTGGTTTTAACTACATTAACTACTGCTAGTAATACAACCTAACTAGCTGAAGTTTAAAATGAACACTAGTCTTGTGAGGTTAATCTCTAAAGGACTAGGCGTGATAAGCTAGCAAGAGAGAAGAGAAGGAAAATGTATTAAAGAGAGCGCGCGCGCGCGTTTGTGAGAGAGCGAGAGTTACGGCGGGTGATCAGTAGGTGTCCGCATCGCAGCTTCTCCGGCTCCGCGCGCAACGATCTCTCTCTCTCTCTCTCACTCTCACACACACACCTCCTCTCTGTTGTGCCGCTCTGTTGTGCGCGCGGCAGGCAGACAGGCACGAGCTCACGCCGCCATAGTTCTTTATTATTCTCCCGTGCGTTTCCGGTTCGCTTCCCGCAGTTTATAGTTTTTTTTTTTCTTATCTCTGTTTCAGAGTGGGAGGATGAAGCTTCTGTCCTGAGCTCTTCTCCATCATCTGTCCATCATGAGCTGCTAACAGGAGACCGGACTCCTCTCTCTCTCTCTCTCTCTCACACACACACACACACGCACACACACAAGTCTCGGTAGGTAAGTGATGCCCGAGCTCTCTTATTTAGTATTACACCTCTTTTTTCTTGTTTCTGTTTCTTTTCTTTCTCCCTCTTGTGATGAATTTACTTTATCCGACTGTCATTGACCCAGCTCACTTTCTCTCTCTCTTTTTCGTTGAGTTTGTCTTTGATCTTTGTCACATGACTCAGGTTTATGTTAAACTTATTGTTGTTTTTGTTGTTGATGGTGTGTGTGTGAGAGAGAGAGAGAGAGACTGGAGGTCTGAAAGTGTTTAAGCCACTGATTGGGCTCGCTATCTATCTATCTATCTATCTATCGATCGATCGATCGATCGATCTACTTACCTACTTCCCCTCCTGAAGGACTTTTGATGGGGTCAGGTGAAGGTTCTCTCTCAGCTGTATGAAGCAGTTCTCCAGAGGACCCTGAAACATCTGTTACACTCTTCCTCTCTAACACTATCTTCATACCTTTTTAATCTCTCTCTCTCTTTTCTATAAATGGTATCTAATTGGAAAATATTCAAATTTCCTTATTATCTAATGTTCTCCTGACTTTTCTGTTACTTTCCCTCCTTTATGCCTCTCTCTCTGCATTTGATCTCCCTTCATTTTTTCCCCTTCTCTCTATAGATTTGTCTTGTTCTATAAATCTCTCTGCGTCTCTCCGTCATCCCTGTTGTCTCTCCTTCCTGTCACTCTCTAGTTTTTCTGTCTCTCTCCTTTCCTGTCTCTTTCTACATCTCTGTCTACGTTGTTTGTTACTTTTTCTCCTTCTCTTCCTCACTCTTTGTCATGTCTCTCTTTATCTTTTGTGTTGGTCTATGTATTTCCTGTGCTGTCTCTCTATCACTTATGTTGCCTCTCTCATCTATGTTGTCTCTGTTCTGTGTTGTCTCTCTCTATCTCCTGTGTCCACTGTCTCTCTCTCTCTCTCTCTCTCTCTCTCTCTCTTTCCCTTTCTCTCTTTTGCACTGTCTCTCTTCTGTGCTCTGTCCTGTGTTGTCTTTTCATCTTCTATGCTGTCTCTCTCATCTATGTTGTTTCTCTTCTGTGCTCTCTCTCTCTAACTTACATTGTCTCTCTCTCTCTCTCACCTATGTTGTTTCTCTCTTGTGCTGTATCTCTCCCGCTCCTGTGCTGTCTCTCTCATGGTGTGAGTGTAATGCAGTAATGTTGGAGATAATCACTGAATTTATTATTATTATGAAGTACTAAAAAAAAAAAGCAGACTTCTGAGCCCACCCAACCTGCTGTGTCTGTGTGTGTGTGTGCGCGTGTTTATAGCTCGTTGCCCTGAGCACGGAAGCGATTCGTGACGCCGTAGCTCGGTTAATTAAAAAGCGCGAGCAGCCGGAGGAAGGTAACGTAAGCGGGGGGAAATGTGTTTAATGCGCTTTTATCGGTGGAAATGAGATGCAGCCGGAGAGGGGAAGGGGGAGGGGAGAAGGATGAAATTCACACTTCCTCCATCTCCATCACACACACACACACACACACACACACAGATGATGGAGGGATCTGAGGCTCTTTGGCTGAATGAGAAATGGATAAGCTGAGACATATCACACATGAAGACCTGTGCAGATTTAGCGCAGTAGCAGCTCACGTACTTGATAATAACATTTCACATCACGTGATTATAATGTATTAACGGAAATATAATTACAGGATCACTTTACAGACCTCAATCTGACTCTAAGTTAGATGTTGTCACAATAACTTCCAGATCGGATTTTTACTATTTTATCGTAGTTACCATGGAAACCAAAACTCAGTCCAGAAACGGAAAGACGAGTCAGGTATTAGTGATGAACAATAAAAACGTTTATGGGGAAAAAAATTCTAAACATTGTTGTTTTGCGAAATGAACGTTCTGTGTTTTTTCACAGTTAAAAAAAATCAGTCATAATCACATGACCTCGAGATAAACACCACTGATAAGAATAAACAAAGTCACTTCTATTTTTTCATGTTTTAACTTGTGTTTGAAGTTTACATTTTTTCAGCAAACGTGTACAAAATTAGAATTTTATTTTCAGCCTTCATGTTGGTTGTGGTAGTTGTAGTTGTTATTGTAGCCTGAAGTTGCTAGCTGAACCTTTTATTCAGCTTTTATTCACCTGTTATTTTATTGCGCGTAAAATGGTGCGAGGCTATGTGGCAAATGTGTAACTGTTGTGTTCTTGTTTCAGTGTGCAGGGGAATAATCGCAGTGGAATCGCAGGATGCTGACGCAATAGTCTCGGAGGAGTTTGTGGTTGAAGAAGGACGGACCCCATACCCGCTTGACATCTCTGCCACAGCGCTAATCAGAGCAAGCGGTCATGTCGAACATAAACAGTGCGCTGTGCATCGAGAGCGGCGCTAACACAGACGTCTCTCTTTTACAAAAGGACGCCCTTCAAGAAGCCGGATTAAACCAGCTATTGGATTACAACGCAGAAATTGAACGTTACCGTTCTTTTGCAAACTTTTACAAAACCAACGGTGCATTTCCACAGAGCGCCAAAATCGCTCGCATCACTACGCCAATTTTCCCTAGTGCGCGAATCGGTGTTTCGCCGTGGAACTGTGACAATGCTGTGCTCTGGGGACGCAAATCGGCACCGATCCACCCCAACAGAACCAGGAGTGATTCGTCCCAGCGGCCTGGGAAACCTGACACGCTGCAGATGGCAAACGGTAACTTCCTGTCCACATTATCGCCGGAGCATTGCAGGCCGTTAGCAGGGGACTGTATCAACAAGCTGAAGTGCAGCAGTGCTTCTGAAGCAGATATAATGAACCCGGCGTTCTCTGCCCTGCCTGCTCTGGGGGGCATCTCTTTACCCCCTGGGGTCATCGTCATGACGGCATTGCACTCGCCAGCCTCTGCCTCTGCTGTCACAGACAGCGCATTTCAGATTGCCAATCTGGCAGAGTGCCAGCAACATAATAATAATCACAGTAATCACATTTCCTCTTCTGCATCAGGCGGAAATGCTGCAAAGAAAAAGAGGAAGCGCTGTGGAGTGTGCACCCCCTGCAGGCGGCTCATTAACTGTGGCGTCTGTAGCAGCTGCCGGAACCGCAAGACCGGACATCAGATCTGCAAATTCCGCAAATGTGAGGAGCTGAAGAAGAAACCAGGCTCATCACTCGAGGTGAGACCAAACGTCTCGAAATTATCATTATTTTAATAAGTGGGTTCCTTACAAAATGCTTTAAGGAGTTTAATGTAAATGCAAAGTTCAGTCATTTTGTCCATCATGACTGGAACAAGTAAGAGTTTGAATTGATGCTATCTTTTGTTTAGTACAGATGGCGTGGCTCTGTATTTTGTTGCATTGTTTGATATTTATGATTCCATAATTTTCCTTTGATTCTGTGATCCTTTGATTCCTTTGCGACAGTGAACATTGTTAAAAGTGCTAAACAAATAAAAGTGAATTGAACTGATTTGAGTTGAATTTTAAGCTCAAAATCTATTCCACTACGCAATTAAAATAATGGTTAAAAACTCACACATGTTCTGATCACATATAATGAACATCACAGGTCACATTGTTTAAAAAAAAAAATAAGTTAATATGAATCTCCAAAGCACCTGTGTGAATGTTCCAACAGAAACACAACTCAGATCCTCCATTCTGGCTACTTGAATTTCTTTCTATTTTACTCCTTTTCCAAAGGCACTATTTCTGTGTTTGTAGTTTTAAATTAACCACCCCTGAATGGCCCTTTGAGGGCGTGCATTTCCCCCTCCTTGTTCTGGACCTTATCAAACATTTCCCACCCATTTCAGGGTTTTCACACCTAATTTATGATGAGGAAAAAAGAGGGAATAACCTATGTATGAGCATTAATATTAATATAACAATTAATTAAATTAAATTGTATTCATATAAAGCTTTTAACTATGGTTAATGTCACAAAGCAGCTTTAAATGTTTATAATTTATTAGTTAAAACAGAACTAACATCAAAGCAGGGGCAGGTATAGAGGGGTTGTTGCTGAGTGTAAATTTTAAATAATGCTTTTACTTCACTTCCTCTGATGTAGTTAGGAGTTAAGCATTCATAATTACAAAAACATTATATATTTTACAACCCAAATTCCAGAAAAGTTGAGATTAAATTAGAATAAAATGAAAACTAAAGACTTTCAAATCGCATGAACCATTATTTTATTCACAATAGAACATAGAGCATAACAAATATTTAAATAGAGAAATTTTATACAGTTACCCCATAAATGAGCTCATTTTAACTTGATGCCTGCTACAGGTCTCAAAAAAGTTGGGACAGGGGCAACAACGGGCTGAAAAAGCAAGAATTTATTTTTCTTGAAAAGATTCAGCTGGAAGAACATCTAGCATCAGGTCTGTAACATGATTAGCTAAGGGAAGTCTTAGAAAGGTAGGAAGTCTCTTAGAAGTAAAGATGGGCAGAGGGTCTCCAATCTGAGTGTGTGAAAAGATTGTGAAATACTTTAAAAACAACATTCCTTAAAGTCAAATTGCAATGGCTTTGCAAATCTCACCATCTACAGTGCATAACATCATTAAAAGATTCAGATAAACTGGAGAAATCTCTGTATGCATAAGGGACTTGGCCGAAGACCTTTGTTGGATGCCTGTAGTCTTCGCGTCCTCAGGCAACACTGCATCACTCATTGGCATGATTGTGTTATGGACATTACTAAATGGGCCCAGGATTGCTTCCAGAAACCACTGTTGGTAAACACAATTGTGCCATCTACAGATGCCAACTAAACCTCTATCATGCAAAAAGGAATCCATATGGTCCAGACACGGTCATGTCCTGTGGGCCAAGGCTCATTTAAAATGGACTGTTTCAAAGTGGAAAAGTGTTCTATGGTCAGACGAGTCCAAATTTGACATTCTTGTTGAAAATTACGGACGCCGTGTCCTCCGGGCTAAAGAGGACGGAGACTTTCCAGCATATCTTCAACGTTTAGTTGAAAAGCCACCATTTCTGATGGTATGGGGGTGCATACTGTAAGCGCATACGGTATAGGCAGCTTGCATTTTTTGAAAGGCACTATCAATGCTGAAAGGTGATTAAGGTTTTAGACACCGTCTATTTCAGGAAAGACCTTGTGTCTTTCAGCAGCACAATGCAAAACTACATACTGCAGCTATTACAACAGCATGGCTTTGTAATAGAAGAGTCAGAGTACTGAATTGATTCAGATCTTTCACCTATAGAGAATATTTGGGGCATCATTAAATGAAAAATATGTCAAAGGCAACCATGAACTCTTCAGCAGTTGGAATCCTATATCAAGCAAGGAGGATACCAAATTCCAAGAGCAAACTCCAGAAACTCAATTTAAACATTTGTTATTTTCTCTATGTTCTATTGTGAATAATATACTGGCTCATGTGATTTGAAAGTCTTTTAGTTTTCATGTTATATATAAAAAAAAAAAATCCCAACTTTACGGAATTCAGGTTGTCAAACAGTTGTCTACAACAATTTCTATTTTTATCCTTTTTATATATGCTTTTTGTTTGGCCAAATGTCACAATGAACATCAGCGTTGAACAGCAAAACATGAAATATCCATAAAGAGCCTATCGCATCACTTCTTGTTGTCATGTGATCAGTGAAGCCAACTTATCGACTGGGTAGATCACCAGCTGCTGTGAGTGAACTAAATGTGTTCAATGCAGTTTTAGAGAATGTTGAGGCCCAGAAACAGAAGGTTTATAGTCTGTTAGTGCTGCTGCAGTTTCCTCTGCACTGATGGACTTCTGAAGTTGAAACTGGTAGAGGACGAGGCTGATGACGTTGTAAACTGAAGTTTTTGTATTGTTTATCACGTTTCTCATGATCTTCAACAATCTTTGTAACTTAAAAGGTTTTGTGTGAAACAAAACTCAACACTTTTTTTTCCTTGATCTGACATTGCTTTTTGTTTGACTTGCTGCACAATCACAACCAAAGCATGGGTTTGCTATATATTGTATTTTTATTAAAACTTAACCAGCATATGCAGAAATTTATTCTCTATCAGATTGTAATACAGCTTGCTTTTTTGGAAGAAAAAAAGAAAAAAAAAGAAAAAAGACTCAAAACTGCACAATTTGATTTATCTTATTTTGCAGTCATACCCTTGATAAAAAGTATCATAATAAATAGAGTTTTAATAAACACTGAGTTTACAATAAACACTGCATTAGGATCCAAGGTCACAGTCCGTGGTTGTACATGATATTTATTTTAGTGCTGTCAATGAATTTCAAAATCCATGTCCAGTTGGTCTCTAGTAAGTGCAATAATATTAGCTTCTGCCAATTGCCTCACTTTCAAAGCCTTTTCAGTGTCTTACGTTTAATATATTCTTGTAAAAATAGTTCACCTTGAAGGTAGCTTGAGCACACAACTTTGGTTTTATCCAAACTTGCTGTTGAGCACATCTGATGCCATCTTATTATTCGCATTAACTGTGCCATTAGCACATACAGTTGGGTAACTGCCCTACAATTATGGAAAGACATTAGGGTCAAAATTTGCCTTAAAAAAAAATAAAATTTCTATATTATTCACATGCATTAACACGTTAATATTGACAGCCCTCATTTATTTAGTTTATTTTTGATGACACATCTTGTATTGTGTGTTTCTTTGTGATTATTCGTTAAATTATTTAAATTCATGCATTTACTGGGCAAAAGCTTTCATTCTACCATATTGTATATAAATAAAAGAAAGGTTTTGTCTATACATTGGTCAGAACTCGCTCAATGATGTCCGTACATTTCATAAATTGGAGGACCCGAAACCAGTCTCAGAAAAATTTGTCTGTATGTCCATATGTCTGTATATCCGAATGTCTGTTTCTCTGTATGTATGTCCAGCTGATTCTGTTACACCATCACACAAAATTTATTTAATTTAAATTTAATGAAACTTTGCCAGTCATTCAATATTTGCCTGAAGTTAAATCTGACATAATTTTTTTTGAAAGCTGAATCTTCAACGACAGATTGACAATTCTTCCATTGATCATTGTATGATTATTCTTTCTGCAGGAAAACCAGTTTGTCTCATATGTTTCAAATCCATCGCTAATTAATGCAGTGATGTGGAACGGCACTATGAGTAAAAACACAGGTTGTTAGAAAAAACCCATCCGCAGCAGTCCTAGGTGAGGTCATGTAAAATATCTATACTGAGAGTGTTAGCCGCTCAAATAAAAATGATGAGTAAAAGTGATGTTATGAACAGTCATGTGCCAGATTTAATAATCTACTTTAAATAGGGAGTGTAATTGGTTGATGACGAAAGAAGTACAGCGAAACCTCGGATTGCGAGTTTAAATAAATTTTGACTTGGAAAACTAGCAAGTCTTGGTTTACGAGTACATGTAGCACGTAGGGGTGGGCGATATACCGGTATACACGGTTAACCGGTAGAAATTTGTCAACCGGTAGAGATTTTCGTCTTAACCGCGGTTGAGATCACGTGACGTTGCACGTTACGTAACCACGCAATACACATTCACTTCTATGGGAAG
>JAQQZS010000038.1:6766563-6779580 GCA_030068045.1 Platyallabes tihoni
GTCTGGCTGTTGTATGTACGGACACCAGTTGCGACGATATCCATACACAGGGTAAAATAAACACGCTACACACAAAACGTAAACAACGTAGCACCATTTTGGCTCCGGAGTGGCCGCTGCGTGCTACTGCCGCGCCGCCATCTTGTATCAACTATATTCAATAGTTTCACTATGACCTCATCAGTTAGTGTCCCTCTGACCTGGCCCCCCTCCCACCCATGGCTTTTCCCCTCATGTGACACGGAGTCACAGCAAGATAATTTTTTGCTCTCAGAGCATTTTAATTCGAACCAGAATGGCCTTTTGTCGAGCGAAGGAGCAAGCAATGTTGTGGATTGAAACGCAGCCGGATTGGCTGACCGTACCACGTTCTTGAGAAAATTTGCACGAAATGTGTTTGTAATTATGGTGGGGCAGCAGAGACGGGATGAGAAAGAGAGCACAGGAGAGACAGAACAGAAAAAGAAAGTGTGTGAGCAAAAAGAAGAGAGAGAGAGACATTATTTATTTATTCTAGAAAAAGGCCTGTCAGAATCTCCTCCAAAGCACTGCGCTGCGGTTTTGCAAGGCGTCCTGAATCTCAGTCCATACATTAATAAATAATGAGGGTGACAGAGGGGACAAGGGGTATAACGAGCATCAGCTCATCCCTCCATCCTCGCAAAGAGAAAAGAGGGATTGAGCGTTAACATTTTTATTATTGAATACTTTGTACAACTTATAAAAATGTAAGATTAATAGTTTTTCCGATGTTAATTGAAATTAGATAGATAAAGCCTGGGTGAAATGGATACTGATAATATATACACAATATATCATCACAATATGCACTCTGTTTTCTACAAATTGGGCAAAGTGTTTAGCTGTAATCCAGAAACACATGTGAGATGTCCCAAGCACTTTTATTAAAGGAGATAGCGTTTCATTCTCTGTTTAAAACATGGAAATGAAAAAATATGTAAAGTGAAATAAACAGCTTATATTCAATAGCATTCCTGTGTCTGAGAATTCTGGTTCAGTTTTTTCCTTCAACAATAAGACATTAATTAAAATAGAGTTAAATGCAACGATAATACAGTTTGAGTGCATGTCCTGTTTATTTCCTATAAGATATATGTAATACAGAGAGCCTAAATGATTTTAGAGTGACTACGTGATTATTATTTGTAAGCAGTAACACAGATAGATAACTGGATATATAAATAGTTCATTAGTCCCAGTCTTTAGAGCTCTAGCTCTTGGTTAGTCCCAGTTTTTAGAGCTCTGGCTCTTGGTTAGTCCCAGTCTTTAGAGCTCTGGCTTTTTGGTTAGTCCTAGTCTTTAGAGCTTTGGCTAGTGGTTAGTCCCAGTGTTTAGAGCTCTGACTCTTGGTTAGTCTCAGTCTTTAGAGCACTGACTCTTGGTTAGTCCTAGTCTTTACAGATATGGCTCTTGGATGGTCCCAGTCTTTAGAGCTGGACTCAGTTTTTGAGCATTTCATTTGTTTGGACAGGAAAGTAGAAATTTGGCTTAATAAAATAAAGTAAAAGTTAAAATGATTATCTGATTAATTTTGTCTTTACTATGTGACAAATACAAATGCTTCTAGATGTCATTTAAACAGAAAGAACAAAGACAGAGAGAGAGAGAGAACGTACAATAAACCAACCTCTTTCCACTCTCTCTATGCTGCCACTCTCTTCCCTCTGGCCGTCTCTTTTATTCAGACATTGTATGATGCATCTTTTTTGTCCTTTTTCTGACTTCTATATAAAAAAAGAGACATTAAAAGGAGGAACAGCACTCAGAGAGAGAGAGAGAGAGAGAAAAGAGAGAGAGATCGGTTACCCAACTCTGCTTTTCAGACAGGAGAATAAAATGTCTCCCCTAGGGGATTGTGGGTAATTAGAGAAGTCTAATTTGGTGGGAATTAGTCAGAGGAAAAAAGTGGAATAAATGATGATGTAATGAGTGCACGTCTGGACATCGCTGTTTTGATGAAGTCATCTTGTTAGTTCGGTGGACTGCTCCTCGTGACAACGTGGCCTATCCTCATACCAGAGAACCCGTTTCATTGGCTAAAATCACACTACAATGCTAATACATCAATTATGCTAGTTTGCAATAATTTAATTAATAAATAAGCATGCTAGTCATGTATGCAGAGAGATTGTTTAGTAAACCAGTCAGTGATTATGAGCTGTTAGTGTGGTGTTATACGTAGAAACTACTCGCACACCGCTAGCAGGGCAGATATGGCTGCTATATACATTGTATACAACTGCAGCGTGAGGAAAAGACGTACTGAGTGTGTCACTCTAACACACAAACAGATTAGGGCTCAATTATGAGTCAGCAGCATCTGTCCACCACTCACACACAGATACAGACACACACACACACACACACACACACACACACCCACTCGTCAATCAGTGTGGGACATGCAAGGCCTCACCATTAAGCGCACCTGCCACCCACAATCAGTGTCGATGGCTGTCAGGACCCCAACACACACTCACTCACACACACTCGGGTCTCAATCAGCCGGGTTGATTTAGGACGCTGCAGGTCTGACACACTGATTAGAGACAAAACCTTCTGTCCACCACCTCTCTCTCTATCTTCCTCCTTCATCTGTCTTTCCCTCATCTTTGCGTTTTGTCTTTTTTCTTTCTTTATGTGTCCCTGTTTTATGTCTGTCCTTCGCCTCTCTCTTTTCCTCTTTACAGTATGTCTCTCTTTCATCTCTCTATCACTCTTTATCTGTCTCTTACTCACTTCCTCTCCCTCCTCCTCCTCCTCATCTGTCTCTCATACTGTTTACCTGTCTCTCCTGCATCTCTGTCTCTCTCCTTCTTTATTACCATCTCCTAACCCATCTCTCTCTCGTTATCTGTCTCACTGTATTTTTTAATCAGATTTTTATTCTCTTTCTCTCTTTCCTTCACTCTCTTCTCATTGATATCCAATCTTTCTGCATTGTTGATGGGGTGATAGTGAGGGCTTAAGTGTGTGTGTGTGTGTGTGTGTGTGTAGGTGCGCGCACGTGTTTGTTGCTGTACTTCGAGTTTCTTGTGTTGTTTTCTGCAATGTGGGGAATAGGGGGTGCGCAGCAGGACTGTATGTGGTCAATACTGTAGATTAACAACCCCCATCCCACTTCACCCCACCTACAAACACATTTTACACATGTCAGACCCGTGTGTCAAAGTGTGTCTGCGTTTGTGCGTATGGTGCTCCTCTTGGTAAGATTATTACAGAATGTTAAACATCAGCATTTACAGAAGGTTGTGAGCTTGAATCCCAACACCACTAATAACTACTGCGTTCCTGGACTAGAGGATCATCTGATGATGATGAGGATTGACCTCTTCTCAGGTGTGTGTTTTGTGTATAACCATAAATCCAATGCAGTAAGATTTAATGAAAAGGATATGATTCCTCCTAAATTATTCTTTAAATACTCTTGCACGCTCACTCTGTGATAGGAAAGCCATCGTCTTTTCATTTTAAACTCCTTGATTCTGTTTTTTTTGTGTCTCTATCTTTCTCTTCGCCTTTAGATTTCCATCAGTGCTGGGAGACGTTACAGCGATCTCGCTCCCAATCAGCACTCAGTAATCCCCGTCAGCGCCACGCTAATCCCCCAGGGCGCTAATTGGCCAGGAACTTCGCTATTTTGTGTTCCGACTGCCAAATGAGTTCGGAGAGCAGCGATTTCTCTTCTTTAGCGGCGATTATTGAGCCGGCGAGCGCCGTTCGTCTCCGGCGCGAATGGAGACGCCGTAATTAAACGGCTCATTGTGGCTCGTTGGGAATTCACGGCTCCCGCACTGTAATTATTATTTTGGCGCGTCAGTGCTCCTCCAGTCTCCAGCAGATTGAATTAAACAGAGACAGAGCCGCAGTCAGAATGGAGATCAGAGCTCACTGCAGTGCGATGAAGAAATAAACGCCACTGTAGGGGAGAGTCCTCACGCATGGGTTCAACAGAGTGATTTGTGTACTTCTGTGTCATGAGTTTGTTAGAACGTGTTAATGACAATTGATTGGTGACAAATAAGCTATGACTGTTTAGAAAACATGTTACTGGGGCAAAACAATGTGTATGCATGTGGTTGAAACATGTATATATGCATTTTAATAATTAGGTATAATCCATAAACCTAACTATAAATCTACAAGTTTTATTCATTTATTTCACAGAGAGCAGCATGTTTGTTCTTAAAATCTGGGAATAAAAAAAACAGATGCATGTGCTTTGCTATTGCTGCTATAACTGATGTGAGAGTGAACATAAACCCCTCTATACTGAGACGTCCAGGCTACAGAGGGCTATAACAGGATTCAAACTCGCAATCTCCAAATGACAGCACGACCACATTTTTGTTGTGCCACTCTCAAGCAAGTGGCTAATGCACAATGGCACAAGGGTGCATATGTGATATCAGGCACCTGAGGACACACCTTTACTTTGCATTCACACTAGCAGGTGTGTCTCACCTCGGTTATAATCGGCCTCTTAGAAATGTTAGAAGCCAAAATGTACAACTCAGATCTGGACACAAACCTTTTGGAAAACTCCCCTCTGCTAAAAGGCTGCAGCCCATCAGGACAAAGCCCACTTGGTACAAAAACAGCATCTTCCCAAGTACTGTACACCTTTCCTAATGAACAAGACCCCAGTGGCAGACTTCACATTTGTCTCTGTGTATATAATATGTACACAATATGTTACATTAACGCAACCTGATCCGGAGAACGTGAGGTTGAATCCCGGGTGATGTCTCCATATCCAGTAGACTAGGCAGCAGACTGGCTGAGCTTGCATGGGCATTTTACTTTTGATTGTGTAAAGATGCTTTGCGAAAATGACAATTGTTAAAAGCGCTATAAAAAAATAAAATTGAATTGAATTGTTGTACTTACATATCAAATCATTGGGCACAGGTGTCTGTGCCTGCACACATTAGAGCCATCACATTTTTTTTTTTTTAAGTTGGATTTTATTTGTGCCAAAAGTTCTAAACAGTAACCTGGAGCACATCCTGTAACCTCATGGCAGTTATTTAACAGAAAATCAGCCAAGAAAACAGCAGTCATGCGTCTCTAGTAGTTTCATTGTATAATTTCTAACACACTATTAAGACACATTCCCTGTATATAAAAAAAACAATCCGGTGGCCTCCGAGTGGCGCAGTGGTAAAGTGCTCGCCCTATCATCCGGAGATCGCTGGTTCGAACTCCGGGTGATGCTGTAACCTCTCTCACAGCCAGAGGTCTAGAGAGAGCTAAATTGGCCGTGCTCTCTCAGAGGGGAGGGATGAGAGGTACTCGTGCTCCCACATTAATCACGGCTCTACAGCCAGTCAGGGGCGTCTGTGAGCTCGCGCACGTGGAAGGAGCAGCTAGCGCTTTCCTCCGAGTGTGTTACTCCGCCCCTAACGGTGCGTGAGTGAGCAGTTCGAAAAAAGATGCGGTCGGCTGGCGTCACGTGGTTCGGAGGAAACACGTGATAGTCTTCGGCCCTCCTGGCTGAATGGTAGTAGTAGCCTTAATGTGGGAGCCCCCTAGTGACGGGGAGGAATTGGCCACGACTAAATTAGGGAGAAAATCGGGAAAAAATCCAAAAAAAAAAAAACAATCTGCAATATACGTGATTCTGTTTCTGATATAATTCATACACACTCCTGTTGTTTGACATTTATACAAACTGTGTAAGTGTGATTCAGTTTTTACGCGAGCTAAATGACCTGGCGATTTCTCGGATTTCTACTGCCTCTTTATAGTCTTTATGTTTCCTCCAAACATTTCCAATGAGATCTTGTACACCAGAATAAGAAACCAGACTCGACCGTATTTCTTCCATGTTTGTATGGAAAAGTGATGGCTCTAATCACCGCCAGTCTGAACTTCTTGTTACAGACTCTTGGAGAAACAGCAGTGTCTTGGATGTCATGTTCATTTAATAGTCTAATGTGCATTTCCTTTTGCTAACATCACTTCCTGTTTATTTTCTTCTCTTCCTCTAGAGGACGCCGGTCAGCAGCGGGGAGGCATTCCGATGGTTCTTCTAATCCCAAAGAAATACGCCATCAAGCCAGATGATTCAATAACTGATTCAGAAATACTAATGGGTTTAGAAAATCCAGAACTTGGAACTGAAACCAAACCTCACCAGAGGAAAGACAGAAACAACAGAAAGGAGAGGTGGAAAGAAAGAGAAGGTTTAACCTCTGTTTAATTTAATTTGTTTATTTCTTGTGTAAATAGCAGCATTTTCAGTGTTCAATATCAAGGCTGATCAAGCTACAGATGCTTATAGACAACCTATAGACAATCAGTACCTGGAATAAACCATTCAGACGGAGAATTGTGTGTTCCTGATGCATGTCTCGGAGCTGTGCGTCGAGGTGACATTAGGACAAGTGACATCAGGAGCAACATCTATGAAACTGGAAAAAACATTTCCAAGAGACAGGGAAGAAGGATCAAATACAATTTGTCTATCTGTCCCCTCATCTTTCTGCTCTGACCCTTTATCCATGTAGCTCAAACAATTCATTCCTAAAGAGAAGGGAAGGATCTGATTCTCTCTCTCTCTCTCTCTCTGTAGACCAAACCATTCCTCTGTCCATCCATCAGTTCATTCACCTATTCGCCTATTTGTTTATCTAAGTTCACATCTATATGTTCATCTCTCTATGATTGGAACAAACCATTTCTGATCAAGGGGTGGAATATAATCATTCAGTGACCCTACTGAACATCAACGTCAAATCATTTAAAGAATCGAAGAGTCGCCTCGACAAACCACCATCGAATGATACGGATGTAGGATATGTCAACAGACACCAGACCTGCAGCAATAATCATAAACTTCTTCAGTTGACTTTCAGTTCATTTCATGTGCCGGGGTGAGAGATGCGGCTAATCACGGCTCTGTAGCGTCTGATTTAATTTCCTGCTGTTCGGTGTTATGCAGGGCATATTGTCTTGCTAACAACGTGTTGTAATTTTTAATTTGTGATGTGAAATGTCTCAATTTATGAAAAAAAACACTATCCTTGATTGTTTCGGATGTTTTGATAATGATGTGCTGTTACAGAAGTACAGGCAGTCTGTTTTTTTATTATTTATTTCTCTGTCTGGAGATTTATACTTAGCAGCTAATACAACACAGCTAAATCATGCACACGAGTCACTTAAAAAAAAAGAATTAAATGAATAAACTGACTAAATTGATAATATAATATAATATAATATAATATATAATATAATATGATTTTTTTTAAGCCTGGACAGAAAACTTTATAATAGCACACAGCCTCTCTGGGCTTCTGTAGGTTTGAGGCACAAGCTGAATTTCTAAGCTGCTAAATTTAGCAGGGATCTTCTAGCTGGCTAATGCTAGCACATACTATAATGACCCTTTATCAGTATGATTAAAAAATTCCTGTCAAGTTAGCTCATGGTTGCTACTGGCTTAAGCTAGCATTAAACATGATGAATATTGTAGCTAAATTAATAAAATTGCACACTTTGCTGTATCTGATCATGGAAAAGAACTGATGGTGTTACACCCCTGAAGAGTAATTCACTAGCGCAAATGCTAACACTAGCACTATGCCCTGCTGTTGCATGTGTATCTGTATTTTGGGTTTAAAGGTTACTGAGAGTTTGTATATCGTTGTTGTGATGCTTTTGTGTTTAAATGAAAAAAGACCAAAAAAAAAAAGTTGGAAAAAATAATTTGATGTAATTTTTATTCTCACATGTAAAATTAAACATTACAATCACAAACAGTTTGTGTGTTACTGTGTGTAACAAACGAAAAATGAAAAAGACAGAACAGAGGAAACTGAAACAGAATACAAAGGGAGAAAGACTTTGTCCTTTAAAAAGTCTCGTATCAGCATGTGGTCAGTCACTCTGGAGTGTGCACAGAAGTTGTGCGTGAGGAACTGACCAAGACCTGGCTGGAACAGTTTTAACTCCCAGATCACATCCTGTAAGTAATGCCCCTGAGGATGAATCGTTCACTGTAATCTCATGGCAGGGGACAGGGGTCCAACCAGGATGTAGACCCCCAGAAGGCCAGAGTAGTGACCTGTGTCTTACTGAAGTGAATTTGGTTGCCTGAACTTTGAAGGCAAAACACTGCCCTAGTATTTCCGCCAAACACTTGGGGTCATCTGACTTTTTAAGTGTGGTGGAATGATGGGAGCATGAATAAAACTGATCAGCAACAGCAATAAAGCCATGGGTAGATGAATAGAATAACAGTGATTATCAGTTATACCCCAGTAAACTGATGACAGGACCATGGGCACCCAAGGCTCACCCATTCCTCAAAGGATCAGAGCTGCCCCAGTGGAACAAGGGCAACCTACACAATATGGGGCATGATGTTTAATCGTTATATACATTTACCAGCCACTTCAATAGGCACACCTGTTTCATAATCAGCCAGTCACATGGCAGGAATTCTGTGGATTTAGGCATGTAGTCATGGTCAAGAAAATTTGCTGAAGAAATAGCCTCTAGCACCATGTTAAATTTACACCTTTCTATGTACTAGCAAGGTGTACCTAATGAAGTGGCCTCAGACTTAAACTGCACAATGGAAAGGCTGTTGGTAAACAGATCATCTCTATACAATCTAAAACTTATCGAAGCCATGATGTTCACCCATTGTTACTCTAGGTCGGGCCATAAGAGGACTGAAAAGAAAAAATAAATAGGGGGTGAGACCAATAGTGCATTTGCTTATTTACAAAAGTGAAGAAGCCAATCACCAAAAAAAAAGTGGCTGTGAGCTTCAGAAGCCAACAAGGCAAATTCCCTCTACTTTCTCCCAAAGTGAAATGCATAACCTGCCCCAAACAAAAAGAAACAGAAATACAAAATGCTACCCTTACTCTCTTACTAACCACAGACCATGAGAAAACAAAGGTTTAAACAAAATGGTGTCGACTCCCTACTAAGCCACCAAGTACACGATTATATACAAAATGCATTTACAACCGAAACCAAAGAAGGGTATATCCGAAATTGTAGGCAAAACAAAAAAAATGCTGAGAATAGTCTGTCAAATGCCAAGCAATCATCAAAAGGGGAAAACCAAAGCATAGTCCAAAATGTAGCACAAGGTCATACACAGTATAATTTTACAATTGGTCATCAAATAAACAATAAGAAAAGTCTGTTGCACACAGGTCTGAAGGGTTTATGTAGGCCTGTAGGTCTCCTGGTTACCCAATCATCAGGCAGGAGGCAGGATCAACAAGGGACAGGCAGGACAGCAACCAACAGATTGCAGGAAAGGGCACACTGAAGTGGGTGGGACCTGAAACAATAAGGGAAGACACACCCCCATCCCACCACCAGTAGAGACAAATGCAAAAGCACAATATACAGATATATTCAATATTGTAAACCCCATATGTAATGCACATACTGTAGGCGGAGTAACGCTTTTCTGTTGTAACACTCCTGTTTGTCTGTTTTGGGGTTTTGGGTCCAAAAATAGATATTTGTCTGGACATGTAGGACTGATAACTTCCGAGTGGATAGACTTTACTGTAAAGGCTTTAATGTCAGGATTTAGCTCCATACAAACATTCATCCCTTATGCAAAGCACACCAGAGACACTAATCTCTCTCTCTCTCTCTCTCTCTTTCTCAGTATTTTTTCTTCATGAGAAATTTTGAGAAGAAATCTACATATACTGTATACATACATACTGTACGTTTATCCATGTAAGACCTCTGTGTATGTTTGTGCGTGTGCGTGTGTGTGTGTGTGTTATAATCATAAGCATCCATAAAAGAACAGAAAAGATAAAAGATAAAAAATAAGGAAGCAGAGGTACTGGATAAAATGAGTACAACAGAAGGAACAGATTTGAAATATATGTAGAACAGAGTAAGAGCCAAAAGGAGGAGTGGAGATATTAAAAATAGGAAGAATGATACAAGGCAGTAAGGCAGAAAAGGTAGAACGGAAAGCAAAGAAGAAAAAAAGAGAGAAAAGGAGAGCGGAAGAGGTGAGGTAATGCACCATACACTCAGATTAAAGCACATCAGGAAACATTAATCCTCCACAAACACAGACACACACAGAGTGAGGCAATGTTGTATTACTGTACGTTCCAGGCTGCCAGGCAGTTTCCTTCAGAACCAGCAGAAAACAGTTTACTGTAGAAGTGCATTTCCACATCCCGTCTGCAGGGGAACACGGCAGCAGACTGGTTGAGCTAAGCTTTGTGGAAGTTCTGGCCTCCAGAGTCTTCAGAAACATGCCCTAGCCCCACTGCAGTGCCATTGTGTGCAGTAGACCTGAACTCACAGATAAACAGTAGAATTAAAAGTCAGTCACTAAAGAGTTAGAGAAGATAATGGTGTCCCATTTAGGCTTGTGAAACCTTGTCCTACAATATGCCCAACTGATGATGAGGCCTGGCCAGACATGGTAATAGCACATCATGATAGCAAAAAAAAAAAAAAAAATCATTTGTAACTGCTAGTCATTAGGCTTAGAATGTAGCATGTTATAAAGGTTAGGAACGATTACAAAACCAAATGTCTGGACTGTAAATAAGCCTGATGAGTTAAGATCAGTACACATTTTCACAACTGCGTTCAACTTCTACATTCTAAAATAGTGGCCCGTCACATTGATGTCATTAACAATCTATAAAAAAAAGACTTTGTCTGTACATTTGTCAGAACTCACTGTTTCAATGATATCTTTACATTTCATACATTGGAGGACCTGAAACCTGTCTCAGAAAAAAATCCTTTATTTGACTGAAGTTATGTGCAGATGAATGAATGAATATTGTGCATTTTCCCTTGAGGTGGGCATGGCTTTATGCATCACTCAACAGAGCCAACTGGGATTATTTCATATGTTCACCACTGAAATAACAGCACTAAAGTGATACAAGTACATTTAAACATGCTGGAATTGTTTTAAGACATAACTTAATCTTTATCTGATATACTTTTTAGATTTTTCATCTGTGATTCACTCCCCGATTATCGTACAGGAAGTCTATTTGGCTGACTACGAAAGAAGTACAACTTAGCATAAACAAGGTCTAAGATATTCAAACTTACAAAACTTTGTTTCCGTGTATTAATAAGTTAGGATTTTAGCTTTAACCTTTTAACTATTTCTACAAACTCTTTTCCTGTCAACAAAGAGTACTAATGCTAGTGTAGCAATAAAGTGCTAAAGCAAATATAAAGGGAAAGAAGGCAGTGTTATGTAAAGATGTGGAAAAGCTGCTGACTTGGCACTTTATGGTCACATATAATGATGATTATTACAGATAGCACTACTGTGTGCTGTGAAGGTCTAAAGATCCCTACAGAGAGACCTGCCATACCAGACACAGTGCTGTGGATAGTTTATATTTATATTACATGAAACACTGAGTTAAACTCATTAAGCCCACTGTTCATTACCATGAAGATGGTGTGGATTTAATCCTGCACAACTTAGAGTTATAAATAACAACTATGTAAATATATTAAAGTTTACTTACCAGTCAGGTCATCCTAGTGCTTTAGTCTCTTCACGGTCATGTGACATTATGTCAGGGTCATCTTTAGTGATTTGCAGCTTGTTGTCATGAGCGTGTTGTAGCAGAGCTAAGGTATTTTATGACTTGTAGGTCCACTATATGTTTCCCTAAGTCTATCTGTACACAATCATAAGAAGCTTTAGAAGAAGGCCAAAGGGCTAGAAAAATCAGCACACAGAAACCTGCAGGAACCCACGGAAACAACAGAAAATACCATAAACCTTCAGAAACCACAGAATCACACAAAACAAACAAAAAAACACTGCTGAAACCACACAAAAGTAAAAAATTTAAAAAGTAAAAAAGGATAAGCCTATCCTTTGACATGCATAGGAAGCTGGAGAAGGTTAAGGGGCCAGAGACTGTAAAAACCTGCAGAAACCCACAGAAATGTGCAGATTCCACAGAAACCTGCAGAAATCCATAGAAATCTGCAGAAACTCACAGAACTACACAGAAAATAATAAAAATTGCTGAAACCACATAAAAGTAATAAAATCGTAAGCCTACAGTATACATAGATAATCATAGGAAACTGGAGAAAGCCAAATCAGAATCTTCTGCAGAAGCCCAGATAAACCTGCAGAAATCCACAGAACCTTGCATAAAACCGCAGGAATTCACGGAAACCTCCAGATACCTTCAGAAATCCACAGACACAACCCATATTCAGTAGTGACACTGGAAATGTTGCGCCAGCAACCATTTCAGTGTGCTTTAAATGCTTCACACTGGTCACACATTATACTGTACAATCTGTCTGAACCTTTCATCCAGCTCTGATTTCTAACTGAAATAAGGGCGCTCTTTATGTCTTACAACTAATGAAGACAGGGATACAATGGTCCTTACACCAGGTATTAGTACTTTTGGCAGTGTGGGCAGGTGCCAAGTGCTGCTGGAAAATGAAATCAGCATCTTCATAAAGGTGGTCAACAGAGGGAAGCATGACCACATCATTCCGCAAACCACAACTGACTGTGCACCACTGAACTTTACACTGGACCTCAAGCAACATGGATTCTGTGCCTCTACTCTCTTCCTCCAGACTCTGGGATCTTGATTTCTAAATGAAATGCGACATTTACTTGCATCTGAAAAGAGGAATTTGGCCCACTGGAATTAAGTGCCTCCATTTGATCTCCACGTAGAGGACATCCGGGAAAAGATTTTCAGCCTCTTTTATTCCTTCCTCCCTCCTTAAAACCTCTCCTTCCCCAATATCCTAAATAAATTTTACCTTCTGTCTATGGTTGTGATGCCATCCATTCATCAAGCCTGTATACTATTTATACACTACTCACAATAAGTTAGGGATATTGTGAGAGACTTAGTGGATGTCATACATACGGTGTTTGTTTCATTTCAGACATTTTTGGGATAGGGAGGCAATTGTATTGGGGTGATAGACACACCTCATTTTGTGTTTTCCATGTAATGG
>JAQQZS010000038.1:6817104-6832100 GCA_030068045.1 Platyallabes tihoni
TTAAGCATTTCACTGCATTTCGTACTGTGTATGACTGTGTATGTGACAAATAAAATTTGAATTTGAATTTGAATTTTTGTGGTCGGTCCAAATCAGTATTTTCTGTTTGCCACCCCAGCCTTTGTTTAAACTAATTTAGGGCCAACTTTATGGCAAGGAGCAATTTCTCTCTGCCAGGGTTACGTTGTGTGAGAGGTAGGCACAGGGATGTAATTTCTGGTCCACAAGGAACAGACCGCATCCACCACCACACGTGTCTTTCCCCAGTATAAACTGGGTCTTCAGATCTGGCATCCACAAGACTGAAGCTGTTGTGAGCTTAGCTTTTATGCCCTTGAAGTTCCCTGCCCTGATGCAGATCAAATTGTATGCACTGAGCAGAACTAGTTCTGCAAAAAAATTTAACTTTTGCAGGCACTCAAAGGGTCAAGAGGTCCTTCAGTATAATTGCGTTAATCTATGCAATTGATCTCACCCCTGCTGGGGATGTGGACGGGTGAATGAATTTCTCCATTGCCTTTTGCTTGGTTGGGGACAAGGAGTAAAGCTTTCCCATGTGCAGATCAATCGCACAATCTAGCAGTCGGTGGGGAGGAAGTTTTGGGGCCCCCTGTTTGAAAAAACACCCCTGTCAGGTCCCAGTAATCTTTGAGAATGACCAACAGGTTCACCCAATGGGAACCTTCTGTGCATAGGGTTCGAATCCCCTTTAGACAGTTCTGTGTGCAGCAGGTCCACCAAACTCAGATGGAGCAGGTTAGCCAATCGATATGGGGGTTGTGTTCTTGTAGCCAAGGAAACCCCAGTACCATCTGGAGCTCGGACACTTGGGTAATGAGAAAGATAATACACATTGTCTGGCACGTAGTATTAGTGGGTCAGTCTCATGTATTATCGACCCGGATTCGAATAACTGAGCATCCAGGGCCACTAAAATGGGAGCAGAGAGGGGTGGGGGTACGGCATGCCGATCTCCACACCAGACCTGCATCTATACGGTTACCCGCAATCTCCTATTAGCATCTATTAATGCTTTCAGATGGGTTGTGGTGGCCCCCTCCCAAGCGGTGGTTGCTGGAAGGAAAAGCCCTATGCATCGACGGTCTGATCTTTAGGTCACTACCAAGCCCCCTGCCCTTCGAAATTCGAAGAAGCCTGAAATTCCGGCAGCACCTAACTGCATGGGTTCCCCCCAATCTACCTCCAGTTCTGTCTCTTTCTGTGGAGGAATCACCTATACTCTGTACTTCCCCACATGCTCCGCCCTGTGCTCACAGATGCGGTTATCTATTCTGATAGCCAAACTGTACAGGGCCTCTAAATTCTTGGGATGTTTGCGCACCACCAGCTCATCCTTGAACCTCTCCAATAGACCTTGGATGTATGCAGCCCAAACTAGCGGCTGATGTTCGAAACTCAATGATATAATTTGCCAAAGATCAGCCTCCTTGTCGAATGCAAAGGAGAGGGGAAAACTACACCACCAGCCATGCCTCTATAAAGCCAATAGGAGGTTTTGCCACACTGCAGTGGCCCACTTTAGTGTCCTGCGTGTCAGTAGGGATATCATAAATGCGATCTTTGCCCTCTCAAAAAGAAATTGAGATGCTTGCATCTTGAATATTAAAGAGCACTGGAGTAGGAAGGCATTGCATCTCTTAGGTTCTTCTGCATATGGCTGAGGAGTGGGTAGTCTCATCTCAACCACTGAGAGGGGTGCTTGTGGTGGGAGTTGACTCCGGAAGCAATTAGGGAGTCAACTTCAACCTAGAAATGGCCTGTGCCTTGAGGCGCCTATGGATCTGATCCAAGTGCTGCAAAATGCCTTCATCTCCAAGAATAACTCGGTCAGAGCTTTGTTTATATTTACCGATTCTTTCCCCAACTAAGATTATCAAAACTCTGGGTTCCCTCCTCTTGAAAAATAATAAAAGTTCTCATTCTCTCTTTTTTATTCTTTGTGGGGTTTTTTTCTTGTGTGTGTCCTTTGATTGGCGTATTTGTGTAACTACCACCATACCACTTTAACATTTAATAATTCTTTTTCTCTGACTCTCTCTCTTTCTTTCTGAGAGACAGAACCTTGGATCAGACGCTGTGTGAGCAGCTGCCATGTTGCGAATGATTTGTTTTTAGCTTCAGACCAAGGCTGCATCTCAATACTCGTCTTACTTGATCTTAGTCCTGCATTAGTCCTTGATCTTAGAACTTGACTTGTCGTACTTTGTCTTTGCCTTTGTCTTGACCCTATCACCTTACCGGTGCAGCTTAATGTTCGCATATAGTGCGCTGGTTTCTGAGCCACATGCTGCTTGAAAGCTTGCACTGAAGTGGCTTAGAACCGAATTTGTTGATTCTGTGTGAATTACAAAAAGTGAGAGAAAGCACAAAATGGGACTTGGGTCTTATTGTTGCCTTTATAAAGCAACTTCTGTGAGAACAGGTTTTTAGGGTCGCTCACTCTGTTATGCTTGTGCTCTAAATTTGAATACTCCTTGATAATTCCCAAAATAAAATTTATTTAAATAATCAGAAAGTGCATTTCAAACAATAGACAAATTACCTGAAGGATGATGTAATCTTTATAGATTTTGTAGGAATACAAATATTTTACATTTATAGTAAAACTAATCATAGTGGTGAAAAGAAGAAAAAATATCTGATTAAAAGCTTTGTCACTCACATTTTGGTTCATTTATTGAGTTTAAATTTTCCCCTTTTTTCTGTGAGAATCACAGTAAGGGTGTGTGTGCGCGCGCATGTGTATGTGTGCGTGAGAGTGATAACCTTTCTGTGCGGTGGGGCGGAAAGACGAATGCAGCGTTTCCAGCTCCCACCTGAGAGGCGGAGAGAAGAAAAAAAACAACACGGCAGAATAATTTCAGGCTTCCGTTCTCTCACTCACTTGCTCACACACACACACACACTCACACACTCTTTTCTCCCTGGACCCTGGTGGTGAAGAGATGCAGCAAATCAGTGACACATTAGGAGCAGAGCCAATTAGCACAGTGGTGTTCTGTAACACACACACACACACACACACACATAGGATTAAAGCTCTACAGTTAATCAGACTTTTCATCATTATATTTTTTGCAATAATCATGAAGCAGTCACTGTTACCACTCTAACACTGATTAGTTTTCTCTAATAGGATGTCCCTGAGTGTTTTATTCCTCTTACACCACTGCAACTCTAACCAACTACTACAATTACAGGTTCAGTTAGATCCAGTTCGTATTCATGTCTTAACTCACACACACTGAAAGAATAAAAGTGTAAAATTTGTGTGTGTGTATGTGTATGTGTGTGTGTGTGCGCGCGCACTGATGAGCTTGTCCAGGTTAAAGGGTAATTGCTGTCGTGGGAGAAGAACAAAGGTGCAACTTCATGCCGAGAGCACTTAACACTTTTCAATCTGTCTTTCTCCATCTGCCTATCTCTCTTTGTCTATCTGCCTGTCTCTCCATCATGTTTTTCTTTTTCTGCCTTTGTGTTTCTCTGTGTGTCTCTTACTCCCTTGTACTGCCTTTGTCTTCCCCTCACTCTTTACCTCCCTTTCTTTCTATCTCACTTCCTCTTTCTGTCTGTCTCTCTTACTCTGTTTTCCATCCTCTATTTCTCTCTCTCTCTCTCTCTCTCTCTCTCTAAATATCCTTAAATTAAACAGTGATGTGGGCTTTCTCTGTCATGGTGTGGAGCTGTTGATCCCGGGGAGGTGTGAGAGTACGGAGCCTTACCTGATCAATGGAATCCATCCCCTCTCACCCAATCACAGGGTGTGGTGTAGGGTGGAGCTGGTGCTGCTGGCAGTCAGAGAGAGCTTTATTCTCTACTGCACTGTTTATCCCAATTGAGAATTTCAAGCAAGTATGGTTTTGCTTTGAAAAAATTGTGAGAGCGATAAATTGTAAAAAAAAATCTCACCATGAAGCACCTCATTGCCCTTTAGACAAACAGTGTGGACGTCTTGTTTAGTTTGGGGTGCAAGGGAAAGCCAGACATGCTCTACGAGGGGGTATCAAAAATCTTCTAGTCGCTTTAACATATGTCCCGCCACAGATGCCTTAAAACCTGCCAGGAGAATTCTCTATTGAATGTTTTGCCCCTGGGGACGAATTCTCGATGCACAATACCGCAAATGTCGAAAAAGACAATGAGCATGCATTCGACCTGTGTTGCCGTTTTCGGTTGTGGAGATGATGGGCTCTTTCACTGTGAAGACTGTTGCTTTGTCTCAGGGTTATACCCATACACCCAAGTTTTGTCAACAGTAATGATCCTTGATATGAAGGATGGGTCATCCATGGCACGCTGACAGAGTTCTTGGCAGTCTTCGAAGCAATGTTTCATCTGCTCCTGGTTCAGCAGCCTGGGGACAAACTTGGCAGCAACACAGCGCATGTTTAAATCACATGTGACGATTGCCTGGACTGTTCAGTATTTCACCGATTTACAGTGAATGTAAATCATTGAAGGTCTTCCTGATTTCTCATCTTCTTCAAGTGATGTTCTTCCACTCTTGAAGCACACATGACACCCAAAACACCTCAAAGGACTCATTGCAGCATCGCCATAAACTTGCTGAATCATGTCAAATGTCTCTGTGGCAGATTTGCCCATTTTCACACAGAATTTCATATTCGCTTTGTTCTTCTTGTTCTTTTTGAAATATCACATGTTCCCTGTAACTGAGTGCAGCCTTGTGCTGCCATCTGTTGGTGTGTCACAAAACTAGTATCGAAACTTTTTGATACCACCTTGTACATGACACTGGGAGCATTAGGTATTTGAAGATGTGAGCAACAGCTGGAGCAGCTGGAGATAAACAGCGGATGGAGAAATCCCAAGGGTGAATGAAATACGAACGGTTGTTGAGATAACTTTGATTAAATGACCCCAAACAACAAAATTTTACTTTTTACATTTACTTTTATTATGCCACGTAACATCCGTTCACTCAACGTCCACTTCCTTTACTGTACATCCGTGGACTCTTCAATTCTGACTGGCGAATAGAACGAGCATGATAACTTCCTACACACAGCTTGCATATCTTATGTCTCACATACACAAAGCACTCACATGCCTCTTCAGTGTTGTGGGTCGTTTAACTTTCTTTTGAAATTATTATAGTAAAGTGCATTGTGTCTCCCAAAGCCAATCCAATCATTTCATGGTTAAAGGTGTATAAAATCTAAAGCACCAAGGCATGTAGACGGCTTCTACAAACATTTGTGAAAGAATGGGTCGCTCTCAGGAGCTCAGTGAATTCCAGCGGGTACCGTGATAGGATGCCACCTGTGCAATGTCCAGTTGTGAAATTTCCTTACTACCAGTTACCAGTTACTTACACTATTAGTGGTATTGCAACAAAGTGGAAGAGATTGGTAATGACTCGTAATGGCTACGTAAAATCACAGAGCGGGATCAGCGGATGCTCAGACGCGTAGTGCACAGAAGTCACCAACTTTCTGCAGAGTCAATAGCTACAGACCTCCAAACTTCATGTAACCTTCAGATTAGCTCAAGAACAGTGTGTAAAGAGCTTCATTGAATGTGTTTCCATGGCCAAGCAGCTGCATCCACGTCTTAAATCACCAAGTGAAATAAAAAGCATCGAATACAGTGGTGTAAAGCATGCCGCCACTCGACTCTAGAGTAGTAGAGATGTGTTCTCTGGAGTGACGACGCATGCTTCTGGGTTTAGGTTTGGCGGTTGCTATTTGTGTGTTTTCATTGTGCCAAGTGTAAAGTTTGGTAGTAGAGGGGGGATTATGATGTTGGGTTGCTTAGTTCCAGTGAAAGAAACTCCTAATGCTTCAGCATATCAAGACGTTTTAGCCAATTTTATACTCTAAACTTTTGAGAACAATTTGGGATGGCTCCTTCCTTTTCCAACATGACTGTGCACTAGTGCACAAAGCAAGATCCATAAAGACATGGATGATCAAGTTTGGTGTGGAAGAACTTGACTGGCCTGTCCTCTACCTGATAAAACACCTTTGGGATGAATTAGAGCGGAGACTGTGAGCCATACCTTCTCGTCCAGCATCAGTATCTGACCTCACAAATGTGCTTCTGGAAGCACACTCCTAAACCTTGTGGAGTTGCAGCTGCTATAGCTGCAAATGCTGGGTCAACATCACATCCAACAATGGTCATTGTCACAAAGCAGCTTTACAGAATTGTGGACACACTATTTTTTTTTCCATTTGAACCAAAGAATGTGGTGGTTAATGATATGTTTTGGAAGTATCGCCTTATAACAAGAAATTAATAAAAGAGATGCTGGGGAAATTTAACACTGTCTATGGGAAAAAAATATGAACAAAAACTTAACAAGTTTGATCTGGCAACCCTGTTGAGCACAGAGTGCGTGAGCTAGTATTAATACACACTGCAAAGAGAAACCAGGCAGCACATACAGGAAACAGAAAACAAATATAGGAAACAGGAAGCATACACAGAAGCACACATGGAAAACAAGAAGCACATACAGAAAACTGAAAACAAATACAGGAAACAGGTAGCACATACAGGAAACAGGAAGCACACATGGGATATAGGAAGCACATACAGAAAACAAATACAGGAAACAGGAAGAACTCAGAGGAAACAGATCATGAGTAATCTATTTTATTTGAGAAATTGTGGTGATACACACTGAAGTGATGAGCAGCAACAACCACTAACTACTGTCATTTATCACACACACACACACACACACACACACACACACACACACACACACACAGTGCAGACCTGTCAACCGTCACACACTTTATCATCAGAGTCCTGTAAATAGATAAATTGTGGAAGGTTACTCTTTGCCCTCCTTACTTCTCTCCTTGCTCTCCCCCTTAGTGCCCTTTATTCATTCTCTCCTTTAACTCTCCTCCTTCTCTTCCTTCTCCTTCTTTTCCTCCTTTTCCCCTCTTCTTTCTCCCCTTTTCATTTTCTTCCTTCTCCTTTTACTTCTCCCCTTATGATTCATTTTCTTTTCCTTCTGCTCTCCATTCTCATCCATCTACTCTTTATAATTTTTCTTTCTCTCCTTCTGCTTATTCTTCCTCCTTTTTCTTCTTTTTCTCTGCCCTCTCCTTCTTCTATTCGTTAATTTCCTTCTCCTCCCCTTCCTCACTCTTCTCCTCTATGTTTCTCCCCTCTTTTCTCATACCTTTTTTCTACTCATTCCTCATTTTTCTTATCCTCTCTTTTGAGCTTGATATCTTTTCATTCTTTATTCACATAACTTTTCATATATCCAATTTCCTTTCTCTCTTTCCTGACTCCCATTTAGTTGTTTTATTTTATTATTCCATCCACACATCTTTACTTCTTTCTCTTCTTCATTCTTACGTACTCTCTTACCATCTTTTATTTCTTACTCACTTTCATCCATCTACTTTTTCTTTTTCCCCCTCAATCTCATCCTTCAGGTTTCTCTTTTTTTATTTCTCTCATCTTTCATTCACCCTGTATTTTTTGTTCATGCTCTCCTTTCTCTTTTTCTTTATGCAGGTACATTATTTCATCCCTCCATCCTGTCTTTATTTTTGAACCATTTCATCTCATTTCATTTGTTCTATACATCCCTTTTCTTTTTCCCTTCCCTCCATTCTTCATCTCTTCATACATTACTTATTTTTGTCATCTTAACTTTCTTTTCCACCTCTAAATGATTTCGATCCTTCTTATAATAATTTTAACCTCAGTTCAAATCATTTCCTCCTGATCTTCATTCATCGATAGCGTTTCTCTCTTGTTCTTGTTTTTACCCTCATCTTTCAGTTTATTCCTCTTTCGTCTTTCTTTCCTCTGCGCCTGTTTATTCTCTATTCCTTGATTCAGTTCTGTCATTTACTCCATTTCCCTTATTCATCCATTTATCCTTCATCTCCTTCTGCATTCCTTCTTTCCTTTCTTTATTTCTTGATTTCATTTCTACACTCTTTCATTCCTTCCATCCATTTTATAGAAACACACTGAAACGAAGATCAAGTGTGTTAATGAGTTGATGGGTTAATTGTATATGTGTCCATGTGTGCTTGTGTGTGCGCGCGTGCGCATGTGTGTTTTCTCATATTTACAAAATCATGATTTTTATCAGCGCTCATAAACCTGAAGTCGAGGGAAACGCTTTTTATCGACCCGGTGATAGCACACACACACACAGCGCGATCAGGAAGCTGCAATCACGCGCCCCTCCTCCTTCTCCCAGCGCTCACTCGCGCACATTAACATGCGAGGCGCGTGCCGCCGTTAGCGCCGGGCGATTGGGTTGAGCGGCGCGTGCCCCGGGGGATTCGTCACGAGCGCCGCGGGCAGTGCCGACTGTCACAGCGCGATAATAAAGCACCGGACGAGCGCGCAGAGAGAAATCCATCTTAGGAGAGGAGAAGGAGGTGGGGTGGGGTGACAGCGCGAGCTTCGGGAGACTCATCAGTACGCGCACAGAGAGGAACCGAGGAGAAAAAAACTCTAGCGGTGGATTTATGACTCACGTGCACGGAGGGGGAGAGGGAGAGAGAGAGAGAGAAAGAAAGGGGTGAATGCGGGGGAGGGGGACGGGGAATTAAACGGCTGAGCTGCACTTAACCTTTCCGTAATGGCGCACGAGCTGCTGAAGCGGCAACGACGCCGCGCGCACTATCCGTACTGTCAATTAACGCGCGTGACTGCACCAGCCGCTAATGAAATCAATAACAACGCCCGTCTGCTCGTGCGTTCGTGTTCATGAGAGGATGTGTGTGTGTTCCTCTCCAAGAGAGGATGTGTGTTCCTCCTGTTTAAACCCTCTGACTGTTTAAAATAATTCTTAATTAGCCAGCTAATGACCAGCATCCATTACTGAATAATTCGTAGACTAACTTGCATTTTTATTTAACAATACTACACCTGAAAACTAGCTAGCCTTAGCTATTAAATGATCCCTTATCCTGTTAGCCTCACTTCCCAAAGCTGTAAAACTAGTGTTAGTGAAGGGATAGCTAGTTTTACCAGATCAGTCATCGTTGGTACCTAACTATCTCATCACTAACACTAATTAGTTTTAAAGGTTCAGGAAGGCGTAAATGACAAAAAAAAAATAAATAAACAGTTTAGCTGGTAAACAATGGTTTCGTTAGTCAGCTCTTGTTAGTAACCTATAGTTTATTTAGCATTAGCTCTTAAACAAGTCATCATTACTGAGCAATCGCTAGACTCTTTACTCTTTAGCATCAAATATTTATACTTTTTAGCATCAATTGCAACTGCTATCAAATCATAATTTGTAGCCTGGCTAACATTAGCTACCAAATGTAAGTTTGGTATGCTGTCTTTGTTAGTTAGCAATGAATAGTGAGCTAAACGAATAGATTAATTTTAGAACTGAATGCTGAACATGGCTAGCATGTTGCAGTGTGTAGATCTCAGGTGTGAGAGTACGAATCACCAGGTTTAAGCGTATTTGCGCAGTAAAACAGCTCGGTTGTACAGCGGCGTGCAGTGGCCATGCTGACAAACCACGCGCTGATTAATGACAAGGGTTTAAGGCTGTGCCGCTAATGGAGCTTTAATTGCTTTTGCTTCTTCACACACACTCTCACTCTCTCTCTCTCTCTCTCTCCAGTCTGTATGTTTCACTCACACTCTCACTCTCTGATGTCTGAACATCAAGAGCGCACTGCTGACGCACATCCTGCACTTAGCTAATCATTTAGGTAGCTAACGTCACTCATTACTAATATGTAACAGAAGTATAGCTTGGATGGAGCGCAGGATGTGTGGACTTCCTGATGGTTCGGAGACTGGATTATTTAATATTTAGTGTATTCAGTCATCATTAGTAAGTTTTTTACCGTGCGGGAAATAAAGTTTATTAGAAAATAGTACAGATGTTTGGACACATGTTAGGTCATGATAAAATAATTTGTAGTTGAGCTATCTATCCAACATTGGCTTAGTAAGCCTGCTGAAGAGCAACCTTAGTGTTCTCCCAAATGAGTCTCAGTCGCAAAGGCTTACTGTTACAACAAGGTAAACAGTATCAAATGCACTGAGGACATCTGTTTCTAAATCATTTCCAGTGACGCCAAAGCAAAATGTCTTAGAAATTACCAAGAAATGATTGATTGTCATGTCCTGAGAATTTGTTTCCACAAAATTAAAACGCACCATGATGCCTATCATTACCTTGTTCAAACAGAGTGTGTTTACATCAGAAAGCTACTTTCTAGTTTCATGCTCTTAGCAAAAAGGTGAGGAGTATTTTTTCTTATAATAGGTATCAGAAAAGCTCTGCTTCCTTTAAATGAGCTTAAATAGTGTTATCAGAGAGAGAAAGTCACCCATATGTTGCAAGACCTGCTAAATGCTAAGTTTATATTGCTTACCCTCTGTACAGTTCACTGCGTGTGCATAAACCGCCAGGCCAGAAAACCAGTCGCCATTAAATGGGCCGCATCAAGCAAAGAAAACATCTAAGCAGATGACTGATGTATGGAGGTCTCTCTAACGCTTGGTGAAGTTTCGTGGTAAAAAATCAAAAGTAGAATTAACAGTGAAAGTAAGAGCATTTCCATACACATGTGATGAGCACTTACAGGATTGGGCCTAAACAGCTGTGTGTCCATAAGAAAACCACTTATTAGTGAGAAAAAATCTTCAGTTTAACAGAAAGCATAAAGAATCTACTTTGGGGCAATGAACAACAGTCCTGTGGTCTAATAAGTCCAGACTGTGCCTATTCTGGAGAAATGGGTTACTGTTAAGCCTCTGGAGGCCGTGTTATGATCTGGGGTTGCTTCAGTTGCTCAGGTCTAGGCTCAGCAAGATTTTATGTCAATAAAATGAAGTCAGCTGATGACCTGAATGTACTGAATCACTAGGTGTTACTCGAAGTGTGAAAGAGCATGAGGAGCCAGTCTGACCAACATGTGCCTTGTCTGACCAACATGAAGAAGATGATCTGTCACTTGGTGTAGCAACAACTTCTGATGCCAATAGTTCCATCAGTCAAATTATCAAACAAAAACAATGTTTTTTAAAGGGATTTTCACATTAGAGCCCGAGATTGCTTTCAAGAACACCTGACCCCAAAGTCTGGTTCATTTTGGTCAGTGAAAACACAAAAGGTGGTCTCAAGAATGATAAAGCATACTCGGGCACAGGGCAGTCATAGCTAAGCACAGATGTAGATCGCTGTTTAGATGCAACAACGTCAGTGCCATCTGTCTCCTCCAAAATCTCTGTGGCATATCACGCTCTAATCTCATCTTCTCACTTATACAGCCATAGCTGATACAATAGGAAGGTATATGAGAGAGCTTGACATCTTTCCCAAAATACCAACAATATTGGGCATGGCACAAAAGTTAACTCTCTTGTTCTCATCTCTTAGGTGTAACGAACACACACCAATTAGGTGCATACTGCCACCTACTATATTGGAGAGTGTAAATATGCAAGTGTACCCGAGAACGAAGAACAAAAACACAATGTGATTGCTATCCAGGGGGGAATGGGGAGCAATCATTCCTGTGCATGGTATGAATCAATTGTGCCTAATGTGAAAACACTTTAAAAGCTGTTTTGGTAGAGTTGATGGAAGGACCATACGTCAGCAGTGGTGATGTGAAAGGTGGTGTTGATGTGAAAGATTTTTATTCACTTGCTTATGTCTTTCCATTGATGGGAATGTTGGAGCAGCATGGTAAAAATGACTATACTTATATACTTACGTATATAGAACATTTTTCTCTACAGTCATGTATAAATCTTTCACCCTTTACTCAAGATTTTAATGGAGAGCAACACTGTTGAGTTTACCTCATTTTTGTGTGCAGTTTGCAACTGCAAAACTGCTTTTTTGGGCAGTGGTCGTTCAAATGGTTAACTCTGGGTTACTGATCGAAAGTTTGGATGTTCAAGCCCTAGCCCTTCCTAGTTGCCACTGTTGACCTGAACAAGGCCTTTAACTCTACCAGCTCTAGGGGTGTCATGTCATGGTTGACCCTGCACTCTGACCCCAGCTTACTAACTGCATATGCAAAATAAATAAATAAATTTTTCACTGAGCAGTTAGAAACCTGGGCTGTAAGATAATCTGAATGTTATACTGTATTGAATTATAGTGCAGGTCTTATTTCCAGGCTTTTGGGTAAATTAACTTAAGATCTGTAGACCAGAAGATTACTAGGAGATTTTTTACATACCTACAGGTTGGTGATTGGTCGCTGGAATACAAACTTTGAATTCATGAGGATAATGGGTGGTGCAGACAAGGCTAAGGAGGAGGCACCAAGAGAAGTTCAAGGTCTCCTGGAAAACCCAGTACTATCCTCTTCTGGCAACAGTTTGGTCATTAGCTTCATTAGCAGGAACCTGATATAAACCACATCAGAGTAAATGAAAGCTTATTGCCTGTACAGGGTATAATAATAACCACAAACTAAACATCTGTGGAATGTCATGTGCCTATTCTGTGGAATGCCTATTCTGTGGAATACCATGGTCAGCAAGAACTCCATGACTCTTGGATTACCCTGGCTGTGGCCATATGGCACTTTGTCCTATAGACATATCAGATTAGAACACTGTGTAAAGACAATGAGAAACAGCAATGAAGATTTGGCAAGTCAATGTAATATTCTAGAAGTCTTGAACTATATTCCATAGATAGACTATATACCATTATATAACACTTATTGGACAAAGGGAGGACGTGGGATGGTCCACAATTATCCAAAGTGTTTCTTCATAATTGGCAGCTGTTAGAGAAGGAACTTAAAACGCTACATACATACTCAGTTGTGTACTACATTTGTGTAAGTACATTCATAATTTGAGCATTGTACATTAAACTGTACTTTAAAATATGTTCTTCAAAATATTGTTTTTCAACCAGCAAAATTATGAGAAAACAAACATTTTCCACATTTGGCTCAACGCAGTCTAACAACAATTCCAGTATTACAGCACATATTTTTCTCCAGATGAAACAAAGTATACACTGCAATTCAAACAGTAAATAACTTAGCAAAATTGTCAAATGATATGTTTCACATGCCGACTACCTTAGTACATTAACATAACATTAAAATGTTATAGAGCTGCAAACGTGAACTGCAGCTCTACTACTATCAGAGCTGCTGTTATGCAAAATTACTAAAGACCTTCTGACCATTCATCATCCACAATCACAAATTTGCTTAGCAATTAGAAAAAAATATTAGCATAATATTAGTAAGAATGTTAGCATAGCACGAACATCCCTTGGGCAACCGATCTGAGCTCATACACTCATTGACCATGAGCTAAACAAGAAAACGAAAGGAAAAGGAAAGATAAATGCAAGACAAAAGCAACTTAAAAACCTGGTCCTTAAATAATCCTATTAATAAGTACAGTGGAACCTTGGATTGCATGTAACTTGGTCAGGAAGCGTTTTGAAAAATTGTAATAAATTTTAACTTAATAAATGAGCGAGGTCTTGATATACGAGTAGTATATCTGCCGAGCTACACGTGATCGCAACTAAGCCAATGGTTCTCTCTTTCTCGTGCTTCGGGATTATGGGTAATCGTCCCCCATGCTCAGTCTCACTGCACATGCCTCACTCTTATAGTCAACATCTGTGCGTGCGTATACTGTTTATTATAAAATGTGTGTGTGCCCATAAAGCAAAATCAAGTGTCATTAGAGAGGTTCCTTGTTAAAGATCCAGAGTCTTTCTCTCTGTCAGAAAGCAGAGATTCAGTTAGCGTGTGTACACACACACACTAATGGAATCACTACTATAAAGTAAAAACAAAGCAAATTAAAACATTTTACCCTGCAATTTACCTTTGAAAAGAATCGCGACAGAGCAGTGTGTGAAAGTCGTCCTACATCCCCTCCCCTCCTCTCACCATCACACACACACGCACACACACACACAGAGAGAGAGAGGGGAAACACTGCTCTGTCGGGATTCTTTTCAAAAAGTTATTTTGTTTTATTTTTACTTTACAGCAGTGATGTCGTTAGTGTGTGCACACGCTCGAATGTCATTAGAAAGGGTTCCTTGTTAAAGAAGTTTGTGTGTGTGTGTGTGTGTGTGTCTTACTGTGTAAGATGATATGAGGGAGGAAGGGTGTCATTCAGTAGCACCCTCCCTCCTAATTATTTTTATAGGAATATTTTTGGCTTGTGGAACGAATCATCAGAGTTTCCAATATTTCTTCTGGGGAAAGTCGCTTTGATATAAGAGTGTTTTGATATACATGCTTCCAGAACAAATTTTGCCCGTAATCCAAGGTTTGACTGTATTTAAAAAGACCTGGATGCTGGGAAACAAAAGCATTGTAAAATTAAAAGTCAAAAACTGGTAAACTGGCTTGGGAGCTGGTTGGAAATTTGCTATAACAGGGCAGGATACAGACAGAGTATTTGGACATAGTACGGATGTAGTGTCGGCTGCACATGTTCTTTGACTCGGCATACATGCTTTGGAATTTTAGTAAATTCCACTAACCAGGCTAGAGTGTAACTGGCCCACAAGGCTCTGAGTGCACAGGTGTGGTGGTCCAGTAAGAATGAAGAGCAGGAATTGGATCCACTCATTAAACCCTGGCTTTAGCCACAAAGCTCACTCAATGGACAGACACTGGACAAGAAATCCATTGAATGGTGTGAATATGCCGTTAACATGGTTGGAATGTCTATTAGACTCCACTGTTCTGCTTTGTGGGGAAAATAATGCCAAACACCAGCTTTGCACATCTCTTTATAGTTGTAGCATTATCTGTATGTTTTTTATTATTATTATTATTATTATTATTATTATTTTGTAAATGTTACTGTAGAGCATAATGGCTCCCAAATGCAGCAAAACATATAGTTCAGTGATATTTAGTTGAATACTGTCACACACACACGTTTTGCGGCCAACACTAGGACCCGGAAGTAGGACGGTCGCAAAACAGGAAGCATAAAAGGAGACAAGATGGCGCTTCACATCACTCTGT
>JAQQZS010000038.1:6851578-6862906 GCA_030068045.1 Platyallabes tihoni
CCCCAGATCGAGAGAGATTATCAGTGGTCTTGTATGTCTTCCATTTTCTAATAATTGCTCCCACAGTTGATTTCTTCACACCTATTGCTCACCCATTGCAGATTCAGTCTTCCCAGCCTGGTGCAGGTCTACAATTTTGTTTCTGGTGTTCTTTGCCAGCTCTTTGGTCTTGGCCATAGTGGAGTTTGGAGTGTGACTGTTTGAGGTTGTGGACAAGTGTCTTTTACACTGATAACAGATGCCATTAATACAGGTAACGAGTGGAGGACAGAGGGGCCTCTTAAAGAAGTTGTTACAGGTCTGTGAAAGGGTCTGTGCAAGAGCCAGAAATCTTGCTTGTTTGTCTGTGACCAAATTGTTATTTTCCACCATAATTTGCAAATAAATTCTTTAAAAATCCTACAATGTCATTCTCTTGATTTCTTTTCTTATTTTGTCTCGCATAGTTGAGGTATACCTATGATGAAAATTACAGGCCTCTCTCATCTTTTTAAGTTGGAGAACTTACACAATTAATACTGCACCTGTAATGGGGGAGTTTTCTGTTTCATTGAGCAGCAGTGAGGAGATAAAGGATAGAGATGAGACCTTCTGATCTCGTAGTGTGTGTGAGTGCGATACTGGCAAAACAAGCTTAAATGCAAGTAATCCAAATGATTATTATTAGATTATTATTATTAGCAGTAACATTAAAAACATCTTTGGCATTCTCTTTTAAGTGCTCCTGACACTTATTCCCATGGTAACATAACAAGGGTCACACTCGCTATTACCTTTCCCTATTCGCTATTTCCTATACTCATTAGTCAGTGTTTCCCTTGTAATAGTAAAGGCATGGCATGCCACAAGCCCAACAAGACTCCTGCCATGCCTATCCAACAGGGCATTTTTTTTATTTAATACTCTGCAATATACTATAACAGACATTTGATATATGTAATGTGAAAACCTAACAACACAGTGTGTTTTAAAAGAAATCCTTGTTTTATTAGAGAGAAGTGTAGCAACATGTAGCCTGTTATCATCTATATTAATAAAAGAAAGGTTTAGTCTGTACTTTTTTTTTCAATTATATTTTTATATTTATATATTGAACGGACCAAAACCAGTCTCAGAAAATGTTCTGTCTGTATGTATGTCTGGTCAATGTCACTCAACAGAGCCAATCAACACAATAGTTTACCGGTATACACTGTAAAAAATCCAACTAGATAAATGTTGAATGAATTAATACTGTATTGTTGGCCCAACTTCTCACAGTGCTATTTGTTGAAACAACAGGTAACAGTGTGTTCTTGAAAACTTTGGAGACACAGAATGAATAAAATTTAAAAATCAAGTTGAGCCAACAATTTACCTTCATTGAAATGCAATCACGTGATTTGTAAGACCCCGCCCCCTCCCCCCTGTCGGACTGACGCTATCAATCTGCACTAAAGGGGTCAAGATGGCCGCTTTGTGGACTTTTTATTATTTTGGTGAGTATTTATGTATTTTTGTAATAAAAAGTTAGCTTACAGGTATTTTAGACACTTAACGTTATGTATGTGAGGCCGGTGTGTTTCCGCTTATTGTTATACTGAGGCACCCTGACTTAGCTAATGTTAGGTACACTGTACAGGAGTTAAGGAGCTAATCATTCATAACCGTATCTATCTTTTTCCCCACTTTGCCCTGACTTTTGCCCAGCAACAGCGTCCTGCTCCCCCCAGCATATACAGCTGCGCGAGCGCTCAGCTAATGAAAGTTGGAGTAGTGGTGCTTGAGTACTTGGTAACTTAAGGAATATAAAAATGTCTGTGTTAGTTGGCTTCAATGTTGCTAATCTATGAGTGTTATATCTGTGCACTGATCTGTATGAAAACCGAAAGAGTTAATGTAAAACATCACTTCAAACATGTAGTTACTCATGAGAATGACAAATTTAAACCTTTTAAAAAACTGTTTTGAATATGCACGATTTAAATTTTGACTAGTTTTGGAAGAATACAGTTGTTTTTTTTTGGCCATTTCTTACCTTGAAAATGTTAAAACATTAGTATGCAGATGTAGGGTGACTTAAGCATTTTGGTTAATTTTATTTCTCACATTCTGATTTAACTCCCTGGTCCTAAAATTAACCACTCCTAAGTGCCCTGAGTACATTTTGAGATTTGTATACCAAATTAGAGCAAAACCAGTTTGGATTTAAATAAACTATTAGTTTTAGGTAATGTACACTGTAAAATTACATTCTGGACTTTGATACTTTGACTAATTTATAGTATGTTTTCTTGTATGGGTGACATACTGTATAAATAAGAAAAACATAAGGAATATAACGGCAACAAATTAATTTTTATATTTGGACTGTAATTTTTGTCTGTAATGTACCTTAGTGGAAATCCTGCTTCTTGAAAAAAAGCCAATGTTTTTAAAGCGAGGTTGTTAGGTGCAGCACCAAGGTACATTATCTATGAAATTAGATAATATAAAGAGGGAGATACAAGACAACTTGAATAATGATCTTTTCTTGTAAATTAACTTGGGTTACTAAAGAGTACTTTCTGTGAAAAGACATCTACACCTGGCTATGTCGTAGCTGAAATTATACAAATTTGTGTATAATTTCAAACATTTGATAAATTAACATAAGAATTTCTGCTATTACCATTAAAATGTTTGGTGGGATGTTCACCAACTCAGAAACTGAACTCAGAAAAACTCACTCTTTTATGCAAATGAATTCCAGGTAGTCCATGTCTGTGGGAATATTCCCAACAGCATGTTCCATGAGAGAACAAAACCGCACTAAAATGTGTTCCAAAAGCAAGTGCTGTGGGGAAATTAATTAATGCAAAATTTGTAAAATAGCGTGAACTCCTTTTATACCTTTATAAAGTGACTGAACTACATGAGTAAGTATTAGCGTAAAGTTACCGACTGTACATGACCTTACAGCATTGGAGCATTACTTACAAGTGGCCATTCATGTAAACAGTTAATAAAAAACATTCAATGGTTTAACGACTATAGCAAAATACAAATAGTAACGTTAGCTAGCTAAGTCTACACTGATGTATGCAGCCAAACTGGTCATAACCAGGCATAAGATGTTATTGCCCAGGGTGTACTTACCCCACCTCGTGCCCTACTTTAAGTTTCCTGGGATAGGCTGCAGCTCTCCTGTGACCCTATATTCACTTCAGTAATTAATGACAGGACTTTAGTATAATACAGGTATGTGCCAAATAACATATGTTGTCCCATAAGTTTATAATTAAATTGGAACTGATGAGTGGAACAGATTTTCATTGTGTGTGTGTGTGTGTGTGTGTGTGTGTGTGTGTGTGTGTGTGTGTGTGTGTGTGTGTGCCTCATATGTCTTGTACAAGAAGTGATCACACATCTCTTTATAGTTGTAGAATTATCTGTCTGTTTATTATTATTATTATTATGTAAATATTACTGTGAAGTCTATCATAGAATGCAATAGAATCAGAAAAATGTAAATATTTTTATATTTATATATTCATAGATACAAACAAATCACAGACGTAGTTTATGTGTACTGTACAAATCTGTGCAATATCTGTATCTGCGCAGTGCACCAGAACCCATATTTATAATTTATATACAATATTTTCAGTGTGTAAGTGAATGTATAAAATAGGTGTGTGTGCGTTAGTCATCCTACACAATAACCCTCCTCCTCTCTTGTTGGGAGAAATTGTTTTCAAACATAAAGTGTAGGTTAAAGTTTGCAGTCTAAGGCGATGTCCACACATAGCGGTATTTTTTAAAACTGAGATTTTTCTAGTTTGTCTATAGTTTATAATTCTGTCCACAAGATCTATGTGTTAAAAATATCTTTGTCCACATGGAAACAAAATGCCGTTAAGTGCTGTCTGCAGTGTCTATGTCTTCGAAGTTTTGTATGTAGCAGCAGTGAGCTTCGTAGTACATTCAGACACCTCTGTTTGTTAACGTAATATGGGAATAACTGCGTGCTGGTGTACACATGTAAAAAGTCCAGTAAGCAACGTTAGTGACAGTTGTAACTAGTTTACTGTACTTAAGTCCGCCATTGCACAAAATATCCTCATAAACAAAGCTGATGTCAAATCAAGGTGGTGCACAGACAATGACATCATCGCTGCAAAGGTGAGGTTAAAACAAGCCAAAATCTCTGTTTCCCCTGTCCACACAACACCACTTTACTTTGGTAGGAGTTTTCCTAAAGTTCTGTTTTCAACCACCAAAACTGTTTGCATGGGGATAAAAAGCCAAAACGCAGAAAAATTTTTTTTAAAAAGTACCCAGCTATGTGTGGACATGGCCTAAGTTAACATCTGTGCACACGAGTCCTACACAATAACCGTCCTCCTTTCCTGTCAGGAGTGATTATTTTCAAAGATAAAGTCCAGGTTAAAGTTTGCAGCCTAAGAAGGTTAACATCTGTGTGAAATCCTCCTGCACAATAACCCCCATCTTCTGTCTCTACTTCACACAAACAGCCTGATTCTTTTCAAATGTAAAAAAGAAGTTTTTTTTTTTTTACTTTAATATTTTCTCTTAATCAAGTATTTTTATTTTTGAGTCATGGAACAAATCATTAGAGTTTCCATTATTCCTTATGAGGAAATTCACTCTGGGACAAAATGGCATTCGGGATTTCCCTCATGATTTAAAGGTGCAGAGACAACTTTTCATTGTGAGATTCATTTCCTTAGGTGCGGTAAAATTTTTTGGCTACATGCTGGTAGTGTTGGGAAAGGGGACAGATTTTGCCAAGTGAATTGATGTGCTTTATATTGTACATTTGTGTCAAAAGTTTATAAAACTCACTTTGTCCATGACTTGCAAACAAATCCGTCTTATGAACGTGCTCATGGAATGGAACTCCTCTGTAAAAAGGAGACAACCTGTATTAGTCTCAAAAAGAACTTAACTTAGCTATTGACTACTATTGTGACAAAAAACAAGACTGAAGTTTTTCGACCTGAATTTGAAGACTCGCATTTTGTCAACCTGAATTTTAATACTTGAATTTTTTCAACCTGAATTTTAATACCTGAATGTTTTCAACCTGAATTTTTTAATATTTTTTTTTCAACCTGAATTTGTGAGGTTGAAAAATTATGAAGATTGTATTTTTAACAATCGAACAGCCATTTAGTAAGGTGAATATTTTTGTATTGAATTTTAAATACTTGAATACTAAATTGCAGTGTCTAAAATTTCAAGCATTGAAAATGTTGCTTTGAGGAAATTTGGTACTGTTATATTTCCATAGTTCTCGGTTCCTGCCACAATCCAAAGACATGCAGATTAGGCTATTTGAGAGTCCAAATGTGTGTGTGCGTGTGTGTGTGTGTGTGTGTGTGTATACTCTCTTTTATACAATTAACACATGAGCAAAACACAAGGTGCCAAGCATAACACAGTACTAACATACCCTAGTCAGCCCTTGTCGCAATCTGCTCCTGTAAACCATGTAAAATGACACCAGTGGTATAAGTGTTTATATGCAACACCCTTCTGGCATTATCCTTCTGTTTGTCGTGCATATAATGTCCATATTCTGCAATATAATAATAATAATAATAATAAATTAAATTTTTAGAAGTGTAAAAGTTTTACTGCTTTTTTGGTAAAGTTTATAACATTTACCACACTACCTCAGCAATGCTATCTGTGAGATTTCAGAGTAAAAAATTCAGCTTGAGGCAACTGGGAAGGCTTTTTCTTGTCCAATGACTTTACAATTGCAACAATTATCTTTCATTTTCCACAAACATTTATTCCACAATCATCTATTACTTTTAATGTGTAGACATCTGTAGATTTGTGGTCTTCTGGATCAGTGACCTTTGTCATTGCTGTGTCTAATTCAGTTCTTATTTTTATCCTTTTAATTTCCCAACTTTACTTTAAATCGTATCCACTGCCATTGCACCCTTTTGTACATCCCTTTTTATGTTTGGGCCTCAACATTTAGAGGAGATGTAAAGTATTTTGATTTTAAAGTTTGCTTTGCTTTTCTTTCTTTGCCCAAGTTTTCTTAGCTTGGTCAGCATCTTAATTTTTTTCTGCATTGCAATGGCTTCATTAGAAGCTTTGAATGGGGCTGGTTATCTCTATCAATAAAAGAAAGGTTTTGTCTGTAAATTGATCACAACTCGCCCTTTCAATGGATAACTTTACATTCATACCTTGGAGGACCTAAAAACAGTCACGGTCTCTCTGTATGTTTTTATTCATGTATTTCACAGAATCATGCAGAATTTAATGAAACTTTGGTAGTACTTTTCTGGCTTTTGTCTGAAGTTAATCCTGCGCCATAAACAAAATCAAAATGTTGAGCAAAAGCGGTGTTATGAACAGTTATTAGCCAGATTTAATCGTCTACTTTAAAATAACATCCTAATAAGGTGAGAAGTTGGTGCCGGTGAGGTTGGCTGCACGACTGCTCTGACCCCTTTTTTTTTTGTTTTTGTTCTTTAAGTTAGTTTTCAGTAATCTAAAACCAGCAAATTCATCACCATTGAGTACATTAGGTATGATAGAGACACCCTGATTTTTATTGGTATACAATGTACTCACAATTCAATGTTTTTAACTCCAGAACCAAGTTGGCCGAGATCCTGAGGGAGGACAAAGGACAAATGAGCTAGCATCAGGAATAGGCTGAGCGCCCATGCACACCGCACACCTCTGCCTAGCATTCTGCTCACCAACGTCCAGTCACTGGAGAACAAACTCGATGACCTCAGGGCCAGGGTAAAGTTCCAGAGAGACATTCGGGACTGCAATCTACTCTGTTTCACCGAGACATGACTGAACCCAGCAGTGCCGGACCACGCCATCCAGCCGGCCGAGTTCTTATTGGTTCACTGCAAGGACAGGACATGGGACTCTGGGAATTCAAGTGGAGGCGGCGTGTGTTTAATGGTAAACAACAGCTGGTGCAATAGTGCGAGAGTTGTTCCTCTCACATGCTTCTGCACACCCACCCGGGAACTACTGTCCATCAAATGTCGTCCTTTTTACCTTCCTTGGGAACTTACATCGGTCATAATCAGCATCATTTATATTCCACTACACGCGGACACAGTCACTGCTTTATGCGAGCTGCATGAGGCACTCACACAGCGCCAAACGCAACACCGGGATGCTGCGCTTATTATTGCGGGGGACTTTAACAATGCCAACCTCAAACGCGCAGCACCAAACTTTCATCAGCACATCCCACTAACCATCCCTGACGCTCTGAGATCTTGCACTGCTGCCTATAACTTGCGTCGGGGGACATGGACCCATACAAGGCTGCAGCATCCAAAAGGCGGTGAAAGAGACAAAGCAATGCTACGGGAGAAAGCTGGAGTCACAGCTCCAACAGAGTGACTCTAGGAGCCTGTGGCAGGGACTAAGAACAATAACAGACTATAAAGCACCAACATCCCGTATGACAAATGCGGACGTGACTCTGGCAGACGAGCTGAACACCTTCTATGCTCGATTCAAGGCTGCAGCTAAAGACGCTAGCAATGCTAATGCTAGCGGAGCCAACGACTGCAGACAGGAAGACACTACAAGCACCAGAAACGCGTTCATCATCTCCGAGCATGATGTGAGGAGATTCTTCAGGAGAGTGAACACCAGGAAAGCAGCAGGATCAGACCGCATCTCAGGTCAAATTCTCAGAGCCTGCACAGACCAACTAGCACCTGTGTTCACAGAGATATTCAACCTCTCTCTATCTCAGTCGGTGATTCCCACATGCTTTAAGGAGTCCATCACTGTTCCTGTTTCAAAGAAACTTCATCCTGCTTCCCTCAGTGACTACCACCCTGTAGCCTTCACCTCAGTAGTGATGAAGTGCTTTGAACTGCTGGTCAGAAACTTTAGCTTTGAACGGCTGGTCAGAAACTTCAGCATTGGATCCATTACAGTTTTCTTACCGTCCAAATCTGTCATTTCTGGCAGACCACAGGCAGTAAGGATGGGTGGACATGTCTCAGTCTCCCTCACTCTCAGCACTAGAGCCCCCAAAGTTTGTGTTCTAAGCCCTCTGCTGTACTCATTGTACACGTACGACTGCGTGGCCACTACCAACTCCACCACCGTCATCATGTTTGCTGATGGCACCATCGTGGTGGGCCTGATCACTGACAACGATGAGACGGCCTACCTGGAGGAGATTGGAAATCTGGAGAACTGGTGCCAGAGAAACAATCTCCTCCTGAACATCAGCAAGACAAAGGAGCTGATAGTGGACTTTAGTACAAAGCAGGAGAGGAACTACCCAACCCCCATCATCAACAGGAGCCCAGTGGAGAGAGTGGACAGCTTTAGATGCCTTGGTGTTCACATCACGCAGGACCTGTCATGGTCCTGTCATGTCAACACCATGGTGAAAAATGCCCGGCAGCGTCTCTACCATCTCAGGCGCTTGAGAGACTTCAGACTGCCATCCAGGGTTCTCAGGAATTTCTACTCCTGCACCATAAAGAGTATCCTGATGGGAAACATCACAATCTGTTTCGGAAACAGGAGAGACGAGCTCTACAGAGGGTGGTGCAATCAGCCGAGCTCATCATTCGCACCGAGCTCTCTGACCTGCACTCAATCTGGCCAGGAAAATCGTGAAGGACCTCAGTCACCCCAGCAATGGACTGTTCTCTCTGTTGTGATCAAGAAAGCGATTCTGCTCCCTGAAGGCCAACACAGAGAGACTGAGGAGGAGCTTCTTCCCGCGGGTCTCTCAATCAGTATACCACACAGGACTAAACCATCTTTGAACATTCACACTTATGGACATTGTCTCTTTGCACTCATTCTGGACATTCATGGACACTGCACACCTGCACATTCATGCACATTTACATATTTCTATTTCATTTCTTGGCTCGTTGCTGTAAGGAATCGCCACTAGAGGGCACTGTTTTGTCTTGTAGTTTTTGTTTTGCAGACTCAGTTCCCCAGAAGGCACCTCGGTCAGGTGATGCGGGAGCACACCTGAACCAAGGTAGGTCATTAAATCTTCAATAAATAGCTGATTAGTTTGGGAAACTGGGTCGAGCATTAAACATTTGTACGTACTCTCAGTTAAGGGGGCATTTTGTTTTCCCTAGTTTTTATGTTGGTTTATTTTATATTGTTATTTTGTAGTTCATGTTATCCTGTAACTACTAAGCATGCCCCCAGGCTAAATGTGTTTATGGTGTTCTAGTGTGTGTGGAGCTGATTTGGTGTTGAGTCCTGTTCTGTGTTAAAGAATAGGTAAGTAGTGAGTCTCCATGTGTCACTTAGCCTAGCCTCCATGTGTCACTTATCCTAGCCTTTGTGTGTCCCTTAGCTTAGCTTATGTGCCTCTGTGTCCCTAGTTTCTATGTCCCTAGCCTCTGTGCTCCTGTGTCCCTAGTCTCTAGTGTTGTGGTAGCTATTTGGTAAGTGTAGCTAGTTGTATGTTTATCGATAAGGTAAGTGTAGCTAAGTGCATGTTAGGCTAAAGACATGTTTAGCTAACTGCCATGGTTAGCTAATGACCATGTTTAGCTAATAGAACTTTGAACTTTGAACTTGAACTTGAACTTGAACTTTAATAGCCATGTCTTTAGCCTTATTTCGGTCTCGTGTCTCCTAGTCCTGTCTCGTGTCTCCCCATGTCTCTAGTCCCTCTGAGTCTCTCGTCTTGTCCCCGTTTTTAGCTCCATACTTAGCTTGAGTCTGTGTTCATCTTTAAGTATGTATCTCAACATGTCGCTTATCTTTAGTGTAACGGGTATTAGAGCCTGTTTTTCGTCCTGAAGCCTTGTCTCAACATAGTGCTTCTATGTTGAGTAACGGGTATTAGAGCCTTAAGCCTGTGTCTTAACATAGTGCTTATATTTTGTGTATTAGAGTCTGTCTTGTCAGTTAAGCATGTATTTCAGTATAATGCTTATGTTTTATGTCTTGTCCTCTAGCCTGGGTATTGGTCAGTTATGGGTTGTATAGTTTGAGTGTTCGTTTCTTTGTTTTGTTTGTGATTCCTGTTTTGTGTTGTATCCGGAATAAAGACTCTTGTTTAAAAAACACCCCTCTGAGCCTATGCCTGCCCCTTTCTGCCCACGGCATTAACAGCCAATACCACCCATTCCTGACAGTTTTATCTCCATTCTAACTTCTCTTAGTGGTGTTGGTGCTGTGAAAGAGATATTGAAAATATATAACATGTTTCTCACACACAAAAAAATGAAAATCAGTTTTAATTTCTTTTACTTACATATCACAACATACTTCACTTCAATAACATATTTCACTTCAATATTTTAATTTCATATTACTTTCTCCCGATTATAATTCTGAGAGAAATGTTGTACTTCTAAATCTTTATATTTCATAGCCGTAGTTGCTAGTACATTACTTAGCACATTTATTTTTATCAACAGCAAATTTAATAATGTTTAAGTACACTGTTTTGTTTGTGAAGTACTTATAGTACTTTTGCACTTCAAATATATTTTAGAACATCATGTACTTATGACTTTAGAACTTCAAACTTTTTACTCAAGTTATTTTTTTAACCAAGGCTATGCAGCATTATACTTCTAATCAAATTGTCTGCCTCTAGTGCTGTAAAACATGACTGGAGCTTTATTGCACTCGGAGCTGTTGCTCTCTGCAGTGTTACTGCTGCTGGACGCACAGCTGATTAATTTACGTTTTTCAAACGGTTTCCTGTCCTCGCCACAGCAAGTAGGGATAACTGCAGGCTGGAGCAATAGGCGTGCCGAAAGGTGTGGGGGCATGTCGAAAGGTTTCTCATTGGTGAAAGGAGCTTCTACGTTGGCCAATCAGCGGTAATCCTATTTATATGTAAGTACCTTTAGTTTAGCGTGGAAGAATATGGCGGTGGTAAGGCCTGGTGTGCTTAGTCAATCTAAATAATTATTTTCTTTATTTTCGTCATTTAATTGTTCGTTTAATTGTTGTCGACAGTATGAATGAGTGAGCAGATTGGGTGTATGGGTTGGGTGGTGGGGTTATTAATTTTTTTTAAACTTGTGAAGACAAGCTCTTAAACGGAGCAGCTCCGCCTCTATATAAAATGTTTTATTGGCTAAAATTGTCTGTTTACTAAATTAGTGCCACATCAAAGGTTATTAAACTGTACTCCTCCTTATTGTGGTGTTTTATGAACCATATTTGTCCTTATCAGGCAATGTCAAAGTCAACTTTGTCAATTCTGCTACATGTACAGTGCATACATATAGAGAATCGAAAGTACGTTTCTCTCAACCCTCGTTACAAATAACACTGAAAAAACTTAAATAAACCTGTAAGGTTTTATAATATTGTAAG
>JAQQZS010000038.1:6962484-6975239 GCA_030068045.1 Platyallabes tihoni
ACACACACACACACACACACACACACACACATTGAACTGTTTAGGTTTAAATATACTGTGCGATAAGAATAAAGCATATACCCTCAACGGTGGTGTCCAGCGTGGTATTTGGAGGGAGCTGCAGTCCTGGGAGAGCATTGAGCACAACAATCATATTGGGTGCAGAAAGGGAGGTGTTGACCACTAGCTTGACTAAGATAACAGCTGATCCACTGCTTGAGAAACACAGGAAATGTTCATAAAAACTGAATGCATCTCTGCCATTAATGTAAATGTTAAATTTTTTTAAAAGTGTTGAAAAAATCCCTCATACATTGTGGACGAAGATGTAGTAGTTATCTGTGCTGGATTTGTACTGATATGAACCGCTGGAGATGGGCCTAAACCACAGGTATTGGTGATAAAATATTAGGACAGAACATTAGCATGTCCAGAATCTTTTGAAGGATAAATTACACAGCAGATTGTCAAGTAAGTTCATCATATTGTAAGGAAACCTACCAATTGTAGGCTGATTGGACGAGAGTGGAGTTTTTGTGGACGGAGGTACTGTAGTAGTAGTCTGCGCTGGACTTGTAGCTGTTTATTAAAGGGGAAAAGAAAAAACATTATAATTTGTTCTGTTAAATGTATATGTGGTTAAAGAAAGCTTACTCTCACAAGTATAGTCTGTCACTTTTACAGCAGTAAAATTTGCAGTTTGATAGCTCAACAGAATACACATATTAGTTATGAACTCTCACAGGGAATGCCAGATGAGGTGCTGATAACCACACCTGGTGCAATTGTTGTGGTTACACCACCTTGTGGACTGGTAGTAGTAGTAGTACTAGTATTTGTTGTAGTAGTAGTAGTTATAGTGAATGGCGGTTGATTGACAGCAATTAACTGATTAACAAGTTGAGTTGGAGTTTGGAGTTGGACATCACTTCCAGTAACCACATACACTTGTAATGCCACAACTACGCTAGAGTTTCCACTGAAAAAAAATCAGAACAATCATATGTCAGATAGGTTAGCTTTTTTTGTGCTGAAAAAGTAACAGAGGCTTAAGATTTATCACTTACCTGATGACTGCTTGTGGGTTGGTAAGGTTTATCTGATTTCCCCCATTTAATATTGTATTCAGCTGAATATAAATGTCAAATGTTGCTTAAATATATCGAAACTGTCATATTTATTTTTTTATAAAAAATTTGGAATGTTTGTGACCTGTAAAGTATATTTTACTCACCAGGTTGTTTGTTGTGTTTTGTATGATGTTGTAAGTTTCATTTTGACTAGTCTTTGAAGAAATTATCGAATTGTTGAGAAGAAATGCAAAGTTTAAACTGTATGAGTTGTTGTTTTTTTCTACAAAAAGAAAAAAAAATCCTTATCTTTAAAAAGTATCCTAATTAATACTAATATTTAAGATGTTTTTGACCATCAATAAGTTATTGCAGTTATTATTATTAAGGTCACATAATATTCAGAAAGAGTTTAATGCTAGTCAGGGCAGCAGGAATACACCTTGAATGGAATGTCAATCATTACAGGAAAATACCCAGATATTTACATTCTTGTTCACATCTAGGGATAATTTGGCATACCCAGTTGACCTGTTGCATGTTTTTGGGACATGTGAGAAAGCCCACATAGTATACGCTGAATCTTTGAAACATAACACAGACAATAACCTTAGCTTAGGAAGGAATCAGAGAGCCAGTAACTGTGAGATGCCAATGCTATCCATCATAGCACTTCCCAGTCAATTAAAAATATTGTTGTTTTTACACATTAGGATTTTGAAACTTACGTGTGTATGTGATATTCTGTAGGCTAACAGTATTATTCGTTTGTGTTCCAACACCTCGCACTTTTCTGCTTTTTGTTTTGAATGCAGCGTGTGCAATTTTCAGAACTGCATCCTCCTTAGGTACAAAGGACAGGTTCCTAAACTCAACTTCAATGTTAATCACCAATTTTCTGAGTCTGAAACAGGAGAAAACATGACAACTGATTCCAAAATACATCAATTTACCCATTATTGTGCAATAAAATAATTTAGTATTACTCAATTACAGACACCTAACAACCACACTCATATATATGGTGCCTCCCCCAAACTGTTGCAAAGTAGGAAGCACACACACTATGTTCCTTTGTACACTGTAGATTTACAATTTCGCTTGATTGGAATTTAGAAACCCAGATCTGTTCAAGCTTGACAATACCCCTATAAGATCCACAAAGCCAGCTTCATGAAAACATTTAACAATTGCCACAACAACCCAACATCAGCTCCTGAGCTCACTAATGCTCTTGTAGTTAAATAAACAGAAATCCCCACAGTCATGCTGCAACATTTACAACATTTGGCAGACATATTCCAAATTCTATTGGAAAGTTGTCCCAGAAGAGTGGAACACATTATAATGGTACAGACAGAATAAATATGGATGCACAACAAGGAAATATAAGTGCGAAGGTCATTTCCATATACTTTTGGTCATATGGTCTATGTATATCAGAGGTTGAGCGTACTTTTTCTCATTGGTTGTCACCATACTTCTTGTAGTTGCTGCAGAAGCTGCTGTAGTTAAAATAATAAAAAAAAAAATTATAAAATGTACAAGTATTACAACACTCATTCAACCTTGTGTTCTCCATTTATAGGACAAGAATGTGTAGTGTAACATACCACTGAGTTCTTTTATAAAGCTGATTGGTTGTCTACTATTCCCACATCCAAATCTGTACTCTATATCAATTTCCAAATTCCTGTGACGAGAGCAGCAATAGTTCAATATGACAATCATACAAATTACTGAACAACATGAATTAATACATTTTAACTTACATAAAGTAGGAGGTATGTGGATCAAATGGTTCTGCTCCAGGCTCATTTAATAGGGTGTTTAGCTGGAGGTGAAAAGCAGTGAAACAAACCAAATAATCAACAGTCAAACCAAATAATCAATTCAATTATTTAAGAGATCTCAAATTTATAATTGATTTAACAAATCACTTTCATTTTATTACATGCTTATTAAATACAATTTCCTACAGATCAAAATCCTACACATGTGGTCATGTTTACGCACTGTGTTGTCAATGGATGTGAGGATTTGCATGTATATATTTTTCCTGAGGCCATGGTTCTCTGGCAGGATGATATTGATGCTGATTATGAAAACAACCTCGTAGGAGTTGACTGAAAGTTCTGTGGAACAAATCCAACATCATTTTCTTTAATTTTTTTATAGTAAGGTTGGCACAGCTATAGCTTCCATAGGAAGAGGACAGATAATTTGACATTTGTAGATTAGAAATAAAACATACTATTGTGATAGAAGCCCAGTACTGTCACAGAATCTGGGATGTTAGCAGAACGAGCTTGCAGCAAGTTTGCAATAGCATTGAGGACAAGCTTTTCACTTGGTATAGGAAATGCACAGTCAAACAGCAGCTTTACCGTGGCCGTAGGTCTAGAGACAAAAATTGACAAATTACAGTGAGGACTAGTAATCATTTACTTTAATGAGCTGTTAAATAAATAATGAATGTTGAACATACTTTCGAGAAGTAGTCTTCTTTGGCAAATTACTAATAATCCTTGGAGCCGCTGTTTCTTTTTGTGATGCTTGTGATGCCATTTTTATTGAGACTTTGTTGGAAGGCTTTGTAGTTCCTTTTGCAGCACTGAATGCTGCTTTGGTTGTTTTTGAATTAATATTGCTAAAAGCTGATTTAGCTCTTGTAGGATTTGAAATATGTAAAGCTGGAGGTTGCTGTAAAGTCACTCTATTAGTTTTGTCCAGTACATTTTTGTTTTGGGTAAAATTACCCTTAATACTCATTTTTTCAATTTTGGATGTCTCCAGATTCTGCTCTTCTTTTGTCCTGCAATCAGTCAATAATAAATGAGGGATTTTGTTAAAGGAAATACTGAGATATAGTACTCTTAAATGTAGATATTTAACTACTGTGGTATATTTAACCCACTCCCCACAGTCTTAATTCCAGATTTTTTTTTGTGTTGTGTACAATGATCATTACATTCATCCAGATACACACAAGGAAGAAACAATATGTACTTACGCTTTGGCACCAGTCCAGGTAAGCACACACCATATACATACTGTTGCAAATAAAACATATTACAATTCTAAATATCTTTTTAATGCACATGCTGTTTTTTTCATTGATTATTTTTTAAAGCCTAAAAGAGGTCAATCGTTTCCCAATTAAGTTCTTATATAGTAATGATGGTATGATCACGTAATATTAATATGTTATAATATTAATATGATATAATAATATTAATCTAATAATATTAATGTCAAACCTAAACCTGTATGTTGTGTTTTTAAACTAAATCTCCTACTACTTAAACATGTCTTGTAATATACTGCTGAAGAAAAAAGGTACCCTAATAAAGACCATAAATGTTCTTTCATAAACCAAGCATATAGTAGGTTAACAGCTTTGTCTTGTGTTTAGTTGAGCCCTGAGACAAGGCTAAACTTTTTTCTAATGAATACAACAGAAATCATTAAGAAATTACCCACCAAAATTAAATGTTGACTTGATCAAATGATTAAAAATGAAATGCAAAATAAACTGCTGATTAATGTTAAATGAACAATAAACTCTAGTGTAGTTCCAAATAGAAATATTCCAGTGATTTTAAAGTGAACAAAACATCATTTTACTTACATATGGTGAGGACTGTGGTTTTTCTGGTGCCATGATTTTTAGCGAAGGCAAACCTATAAATTTACAGTGATATTATATCTTAGTTTATTGAGTCTGATATTGACATCATTAAATAAGCTGTGACTAAATGATAACACCTTTACTTAGTTGCGTATTTACTCACACAGATTGAGATTTCTGTACTGGCTATGAAATAAAATGTGTAGCACATTTATGTGCTAAAATGATCAATTCTGTAGTTTCATATTAAATAGTAGTGAATGCTTCTTTAATTTTAAATAAAATAATTATTTTAAAGATATTTTTCAAGATTTTAAACATGTTATTATTTTAAGCTTTTAAGGTTGGTGGTATCCAATAGCTGGAAAGAACAATAACTGTTGTGTATCAGATAACAACTGCCGCTCTACAGTGAATAAGCTATTTGTTCGATGTGCTTCATTTGGACAAAAAACAACACATAATAATGAAAGCATCAAAAGTAAGAATTTAAATAGATATAAAAGATGGCGTGTATTTTACCTTAGTTTATTCTCCAAAGTCATAACCATCCAGTCTCAAGGTATAATATGTCCACTGTAACACACTCAGTGATATCTCTTAAAGAAAGCTTCCTTCAAAGTTTTGGAAGGAGATTTAATAAAACCTGCAAGTTGACGTTAGGAGTGGAAAAGATTAAGGGGGTTAACGTCAACAGCATTGGCCCCACCCTATTTTGCTTTGCTCACACAAATTATCTGTCTTTGCTCATCGGAATAATAACAGGTGTAAGTAAATGTGAAGAATGCAGTTACAAAATAAAAGAACACATAGCGGGCAATTTATACAATTTGCATACTGGAATGGCATAACAACCCACCATCTATGAAAGATTTATAAATTTAAAAAAGCCAAGTTAACAAAAAAGTCTAAATATTGTAAAAGTTTGTATGGAATTTCATTTCATTGTGTTTCATAACAAGGCAGATGATCCTAAAAAAATTGCATTTATTTTTAGAATTATGATTATGAATTTAGATTATGAACACTATGCTTCTTTCCTTTTCTATCTAGCAACTACTTGTTGCTGTTCTTTTCCCAATTATTCCTATTTGCATTGTTGTCACTCTGTCATAAATACAATTGCACATCAAAGGTTGCACTGCATTTCACATTTACCCTGAGTTTATTGATTATATGTAAGACCATGATGCATCTTCCCTTCTCTATCTGGTAAATTGTTCCTTTTCCTTTATCTGGAAAAATGGCATTTCTAAATTATCTCTTTGGGGTGGAGCAGTGAAGTCCTTCATATTGACAGTTGACTGAAAGGCTGACAAACAGGAAAAGTGATGTATTTAGTACACATCTTGAATCAAACAGGTGGCTATAACGTTCCATATTAGTCCCAGATTTCAGTCACCACTAAATATAGTGAGGGTGTTAGAGTGAAAGATTAAAATGACTGATTAACCATATGCTAAAATTATCTATTATATTGAGGTTAATTGTGTGCGTTTTCCTGTATGTGAACAAAAACTTTTATTACTTTATAATTTTCTGAACATGTTAACTGAATTATTTATGTAATACAGTAAGACTGTTCTGTTGAGGAAACAAGTATTGCAAGGTACGTATTGAAAAGATCAAGTTAAATGGCTTTAATTACAGAATGTTTAACTGGGCTGCTGACTCTTGGGAGGAGACACTTTTGTTACACCCTGACGTAAGTTGTTTTCCTGTGAGTGTATTCTAACAATAAAATGACTAACAGAATTTCTTAATAATTTGCTAAAAAAAAACATAGTTATGTGACAAAAGTACATACAGGTAAAAGGTCAGTTAACTAAGATGATCTTTTTACAGAACAGTCTTACTGATTCTTCCAATATTTTATATTAAAGTAGTTTGTATGAACTATCAATATGCAAATCAATACAAACAATTCAAATACATGTCACAACTGTGTCAGAGGAGAATACGCAGTAGCACTCCCATAATTAAAATCATGCCACACCCTCTCTAGGAATTATTCACAGGTAGTCTTACAAAGAATTTGATAACACTCTGTAAAAATAAAAACAGACAACACCCAAAATATCTTGCGTCAATAATTGAATAGATATTCAGTTAAACAGTAATGTATGTCATTATTCAAATGTCAAAGTTGATTCGACTGGTACTTGATAAAAAAAGGAAAAATTATCTATTGGCCTCTAAACAAGTTGCTCACTAGGAGTCTAACTGCATTATCAGGAAGGGGAAGTCTATGTAAAATGTGAAAACTCTGTTTAAGTGTAATAATTCTAACACTGCATCGCCTTTTTGTTTCATCATGTGCAGCAGTAAAAGACCTCAGTGTGATTAATGATTCCAGCCTTAGATTTAAAGCTCATGTAAATATTGCTAAGATAAGAAATATGCCAACATTTTCATGACCCATTCAAGTACCTCTCTGAAACAAAGGTTCAAACCTGGATATTAAGTGGAAGGCTATTCCTTAACTTTTTTTTCTCTTTCTCCTGCTGACGTTTTCATAATAGAGGTATAACAAGCAGCCTGCATCCTTTGATTGAAATAGGCCTGCTGAATCATAAAACACTAGAAGTACACTCAGGTATGCTGGTGAGAGATCTGTGAAACCAGTGAAATTTCACTAGGTTATAGTGTAGTGTGGACATCAGACACTAAGGCATTACAATGAGTAGTAGCTCGTTTACCACTTTAACCAGCACTGTCTCTCTGTGCTATGGCCAGACTGATTCGTTTCATGAATATTATTCCTATTTAGATACAGTATAAAGATAACAGCTCTCTGTGCTACAACCCATGATTGGGTGGTAAAAATCTCCTGAAATTTATTTCTTCTTTCACACCTAGAACTTCTTTAAAAGCAATAACCTATTGTAACTGGTGTTACTTCTGTTCCTGGGAAAAATCATAACTATTTCCAAAATGGCTTCCATGTTTAAGATCACATGGTTTTCACTCATGTCCAAATCAATTATTTATTAGATGTAGTCAGTTCTATGTCCAGTTTTTAACTGTTATAATTATAAAATGAGTATCACCAATGACTGACTTAAAAGCATCACATAAAATTGCAAATAAATTATGATTCTAATCAATTCTAAACAAATGTAGAGTGCTCTTTATCTAGTGGCGCAGGACATTTCTAGTTGTCAAATGTCTTTTAAAATAAAATTCTTTGTGTGCAGCAGTAAGACCAATTACATAATTCGGGGTGACTGATATTTATTTCGCATAATTAATGATACTAAATTATTGTTTCATCATTTTAGTGTTAAAGTTATTTTATAAAATATTGATGCTTTTGTTAATCAGATTTATTTTATGAAAAAAAATGTAAGTGAAAAGTATATTATTCTAGTAGTAGTATTCCATGTATGACCATAGTGGCAAGACATTTCCTTGAATTTGGCCTTTTTAAAATATGCTACAATGTATTAAATATTGAACATTAAAGTAGGAAAGTGTACTTAATATAATGGAAAGTACATTTTTGAACATATGCAAATAATGTCTTGTCTTGCCTACCAAAATAGACAAAAGAGCAGAATGACAACTCAGAACAACATCTAAAGAACTGCAGGCCTCATTTGCCTCAGTTAAGTTCAGTGTTCATGATTCAACAATAAGAAAGAGACTGGGCAAAAATGCTGACCAAAAAGAACACAAAGGCTCATCTCACATTTGCCAAAACGTCTTGATTAATGTGAGAGCTGAGATTCAGCAGAACTAGAACTGAACATCTCCGGACTTGATTGTTTTCACTTCTGGATCATTGGTTATCGACCCTAACCTGGAAAACAACGCTTATTCTTCTATTGGGTTCTTTCCTTCCCTGCCTCCACCCGTGACTGCACACTGCACGAATGAACCTCGTCTACCCAACCCCCAACCCTACAATGTAGATCCTGGTACACATTCTTGTCACAATGTTTCCTGTTACTCGAGCTCTAACCCTCAACTGAGCATTTCAATTTGGAATATATCATCATCCTCCTTACGGAGATAGCCCATGAATGGGGAATGGCTGTCTGGGACGCTAACGACCCTTGCTGTGCCACCTTCAGTGCCTTCACTGAAGAAATGAGAAAGGTATTTGATCGCTCCCACATAGAGAGGGAGGCTGCCAGACAGCTGTTGGAGCTTCGTTAGGGCTGCTTATGTTTACGCTATTGAGTTTCTGGCAGCTGCCATTCAGTGGGACACTCAGGTGCTTTATGATACTTTCCTGAACGGGCTTCCTGAAGATTTTAACAACCTGATGGACCTCGAGGGGCAGGCACCAACCCCCTAACACTCCAACCTGGCCGTTGAGCCCATGCAGGTTGGGAAAACCCGGATCTCACTGGATAAATGACAACCCTGGATTCAAGCGGGAGCATACCTCTACTGTGGCCAGCTCGGCCATTAAAAGCATAGCCTAGGCATGCTGGAGGGGGTCGCCCAAGAGCAGTGGCCATCCAGTCTTTCCCGTCATGCTCTTCCTTGACAATAAGTCCCATAGCCCATGCCCTTGTCGACTCTGGTTCTGACCAGAATATGATCTGTGTCACAAAGGTCAAGGAACTATGCATTCACACTCTCCTCCTGAATGCCCCATAGTCTGTCCGTAGCCTTGATGGAATGCTGCTCCTTCCGATCACCAATCATACTGCTCCAGTTACCCTAAGAATCTCTGGAAACCACTCCAAAGAGATTTCCTTCCTCAACATGAACAAGGCTCAGTGCCAGCTGGTTCTCGGGCGTCCATGACTTGTCCGTCACAACCCACACATAGACTGGAGAAACAACGCCATTCTCGAATGGAGCCCCCTCTGCCTGGCCTCTTGCCTGCAATCTGCCCCTTGCCCCTCCCCCAGGAAGAGTTTCCTGACCTCCTGACATTCCACATGACTATATCGACCTCAAGGCCATGTTTAGCAAGTCTCGGGCCAGCTCTCTCCCCCCTCATTGCCCCTATGACTGTTCAATTCACATTCTTCCCAGCACTGCTCCTCCCAGGGGCATCTGTTTTCACTCTCCCAACACAAAAGGAAGGCCTTGGATAAATACATTTTCAAGGCATTAGCCACCGGCATCATTATGACGTCCTCATCACACGCTGGGACAGGCTTCATCTTTGTGGCCAAGAAAGACAGAACCCAATGTGCTTCATTGATTACAGAGGGCTGAATGACATCACTAATAAGAACCGCTACCTCTGCCCCTGATGTCTACTGCCTTCGACCTCCTGCAGGGGACCCAATTCTTCACGAAACTGGTGCATATCACAGTGCATATCACCTTAGAGAAGGGGACGAGTGGAAAAAAATGCCTTCCATACCCCATCAGGCCAAGAAACGCCTTCCATACTCCATTCATGCCATTTGGACTGGCCAACACTCCGGCAGTGTTCTAAACCCTAGTTAACAATTTTCTCAGAGACTTTATCAATATCTTTGCCTTCCTTTCCTAGATGACATCTTCATCTTCTCACATTCCTTGGAGGAGCATAAGATACACGTCCGCCGGGTACTCCAGAGACTCTTCGAGAACCAGCTCTTTGTCAAGGATGAGAAGTGCGAGTTCCACAGCAGCATGGTCTCCTTCCTGGGCTTCATTGTTGCCCCATCTAAAATCTAGATGGACCCGGCCAACCTGAGGGCGGTCACAGACTGGCCTGCTCCAAAAGACGCTTAAGGAGCTTCAGCGCTTCCTGGGGTTAGACTCTGTTTGCTTAATCTTTTAGCCCCAAAATGCTTTAAGGAAATCAGTGTCTGCTATTGGGTTCTTTCCTTCCCTTCCTCCGTCCGTAACAGCATGGCTGGCAGGAAGATCCCCACCTGGCAGAAAGGGTAGGGCAGAAGGAAAAAAAAAAAAAAATTTAAATGACAGATTAACCAACACACAGCTATTATCAGAAATGAAAGACTCCTCTATGTGAATAGAATCAGCATTTAAACCAAAAGTAAAACCAAGATCTAGAGTATGATCCTTAGTGTGTATAGGATCTAAAACATGTTAAAAAAGAATAACATATTCAGTACAAACAATAAAGCCTAAAGCAAAGCTATCTGATCAGTTATGTAAATATTAAAGTCATAATGAATTATAAAATTAGAATTTTGAAACAGCTTAATGGGTGATGAAAGAAAGTCACCAAATGCATTTAAAAAACAATGTTGTTACCATGTGTAATGGGTTCGACCCTAAGTGCACGGGCGACACCATGAAACATGGACACAAAGTGAGGTCTTACGGGAAAAAGGGTAATTTATTTAAGGAAAAATGGGGAAGGAAAGGGTTAAAGGTGGGAGGACGGAAAGAAAGGGAAGGAAGGCTTGTGTATGTACTGGTCCAGAGGCAGTGCCACGCTGGCATGCGGGCACACAGCTGGCGGCAGTAGGCGGAGTGGCAGAACGGAGCACGCGGAGGCAGCACTCCTACACGCTCCCTCGTGACGGCGTTTCTCGCTGACATCCGTGGACTGGGCGGCCTTCCTGTCTGGGATCGCTGTCCTCCTCGCGGTCTTTTCCTCTTTGGCAGTGGGGACGTGAAGGCGGGGATCAAAGGGTGGAATTCCAGTGTCCTTGTTTAAAGTCCCTGGGGCTCTCCACCGCATCACGTACGTCCCGGACCCCAGACTAAACTCCGCGCCTTGCTTTTCCTTAATGATCCTATGAACGTTGATTATCGCCAGCCGGTCCGAATAGGCGGCTCCGTCCCTTTGCATACCTGCAAAAGGGGGTGCCGTCTATCTAGGGAGCCTACGGAGTGAGCAAGGAGCGATAGTAGATTTGGGCGCACGCCCATCACAGGCGCACGCTGTGACCCATGTTGATGGTAAAATAAAATACACTACAAAATATTAGAGCTGCTGAGCTTGATCATTGTTGATTCAAATGAGGAGAATAAGTCAGAAATGAGGAGAACGCTTTGAGTAGAAAACACCTTGGTGTACTTATGAACGAATATTTATGTGAACAGAGCTCAACAAGAGTTCCAACTGCTTTTGCCAAGGCTGTTAGAAATTATTTTTATTCATGATAAGGTTATTTATCACGAGAGATTTGTTCATTATAGAAAATACATTTAGCAACACCATGTTGAGAGGGGCATGGTCAACTGTCCTACTGTTGACTAGCTGACACAGAAAATGAGCAGTGTGTTTATGAGAGAAAAAGAGAGAGAGTCTGAACTGATAAAAAGAGCAAAAAATAAAACTATGGATAACATAGCTAATTAGCACCTAGAAGTCAGGATTACATTATGTACACAACTCCAATTTATAGAACATGCTTGAAACAATTCGCAATACATTTTAGTGTTTTCGTTTGAAATGCATATTCATGCGACTTGCAAACATGCACTGGGGAAAACGGCATCACAAGAGCATGTTGGAGACTTGATATCTATTTGAAGTCTATGAATTTGTATCTAAATACATTTATCATACTGGGTTATTGGTTCTGACCATATTTAATGTCACTTATGCAAATTGGATTGTCGATGCTCCTGCCAGTTGAATTAAGGGTTAGTCCATGTTTCTAAGAAAGACAGTATATTAAACTCATGATCAGTGATTTAACAAGTCTAGCTTCAGATTAGAGGTGCTGGCTTTGCATTTGCTACGGTCTAATTTCATATTCATTATGTTACATTATGCACTCCTCGATTGCTATAATTCTACAGAAATATGGAACCCTAACCTTAACCCTAACCCTATCACAGTTGTACGCCTATTAAGGTTATTAATAATGACAGAAAAAGAATGACTAAACAAATTCAATAACCAAGATAGATCAATGCTGGCCTTGATAAGCATTTGACATACCTTATTATTATTTATTATTATTATTATTATTCCAGACAGATCTGGTATAGATGGATTCTTTTGGACAATTGAAAGTAAATAGAAAAATAAAATACAAAACTGTTGACTGGTTCATATTAATAGTATTAATTCTCAGCACTGGAGCCCCCCAGGGTTGTGTTCTGAGCCCCCTGCTGTACTCTTTGTACACCCACGACTGCGTGGCCACTACCAACTCCACCACCATCATAAA
>JAQQZS010000038.1:7098205-7113216 GCA_030068045.1 Platyallabes tihoni
AGACAGGAATCGAGCCTGGCCAGGAATCGAACCCGGACCCTGGAGGTGCAAGGCGACAGTGCTAACCACTACACCACAGTGTCGCCGCTTCAGAATGCATTTGATAAAAATATTTTTGTCATGCTTCCATCAGAAAACAGTTGGTTACCCAAACTAATTTCCTGTTAAATACTTGCACATTATCATACATCACTGTATTGGGGACAAGTTGATAAAGTTATACATTATAGATTTTTATAATTTTTTTAATTTATATCTGGAATTTTTTTATTTCTTTTAAAGCTGCTTTGTGACAATAATTATTGTTAAAAGTGCTGTCAATTTAATCAATTCAATATTTGGGGAATAAATAAAACATTTTTATAATTGAGTACTCATTATATTGAGTATGGTGCAGTAGTATAACAAGAAATGTCTTCCAGTTAACAAGACATACACTTTATTGAGGTTACCAATGATTCATTATTTGAAACTTGGCTACAAAACTATTGAGGATTTATTACATACTCACAAACAGCTGACTAGGACCACCTGCTATCTGCTGTAAAAACATACATCTTCACAAACTTTCACCCTACTTCACTCTCTACTTCACACTCACATATACTATATTGTAGGAACAGTCACACGTCACCTCATTTCCATATAAGGCACACATTGTTGTTTGCACTACCTGCACATATACTCTATACTTGAGCAAGGTCTTTAACCCTATCTGTATCAGGGGTGCTGTATCCTGGCTGCTCTCATTCCTGCTTTTCATCATTTTACTGTGCTGCAAGGTACATGAGACCAATAATTAAATCTTAATCATATGTGAAGCACATTACTGTTATTTACACTGCTTTGATGGCGGGCTCATAGAGAGTGCCAGTTACCATCTGACAGCTCTGTGCTAGACCAAAAATAGGGTACACACAGTGTACATTCAGCACCAAAGAAGGCTCCGCTGTGTGCCAGAGAGTGGTGGGGCATATTAACTTATCAGGCCTGGGCACAGATTATCAACTAACATGCTGCTGTCATCAGTGGCTAAAGAAAGCCGCCAAATAAAAGCCAGTGTCAACGCTCCGCAGTTTCCTCGGCTCGAGTGCCTTCCCCCTACCTAACCTCAACCACGCAGCATGCCTCACCTGAACGCAGCTACTGGCAACCGCAACCAGGCTGACTTCACCACCCAAGAAGCCCTCCACTTCACTGCAGCCCTAATGGACTGACGATGTGTCTGCGCATGTGTGCGTTAACCACAAGAGAACAGGTGTCATGTACACTCACAGCATTACTGATGATGCTTTCCACTTGGTAGGAAGTGTTGTTCCAGAATTCAGGATTCCCTGGCATACTGATGTTACTGATGTTGATTGTGAAGATGACTGCAAAGGACGTATCTGAAGTATCTGTGGAATAAATAAAATTATCATATAATGGTTAAGCTATCAAATAGATGCCACAGTTATGCAAATAGTTGCATGCAATAGTTGCAAAGCTGCAACTAAGTGTGTTGAATACAGAAAGCATACTCTCAAAAGTGAAGTTCAGCACATTTAATGACTCGCTGAGTTTTTTTATTCTAGAGTTCAGCAGATTGGTGATAGCATTGATGACCAAAGTGTCACTGGGAGCAACAGATGAGGTGTTGAACACAAGTCTTGCCTGAACCAAGGCTGATCCATATCTGAAGTGAAAAATAATTTTATAGATGAAACATTTTTAGCTAAACTGTATAATTTTGTGCACAAATGATAAGTTAGATGGTTGGCTTACATCATATTCAGTTGACTAAGAAAGCTTATTGGTGTTTTAGAATCTCCATTTTGGAAGCTGTACTCAATGTTGCCTTTAATCAGTTTTTCTGAGGTGCTGATTAAAAAAAAGAAACACAGTCCTTAAACCAAGAACTATAAAGACTACTCTCAAAACATAAATCAATGCTACTTTAAACTCACGTAAATTTGGAGGAATCAGGTACAAATGGCTCTGCACCAGGTGCATTGAGAAGTGTGTTTATCTGCAGAAGGTAAATATATATATTTTTAACAACTTTTATGGAAAATGTTTTAACAGTGTAAACTCATCCTTAGTTCAATGTTTGATATGCTGATTTTTTTTATTCTTGAAAAAATACTTTCACAAGGTTTAGTTCAATTAGATTGAATTCTAAAACTGAATAAGATGGAGGTCTAAGGAAGACAATTTATTTTTCTACAGTATCATGCTCCAACAGACAACATACTGTAAAGTGCATTCCCCAGGTAAACTCACAGCATTGTTGATAAAGTTCTCAACTTGGATGTAGGTGTCATCGCTGAGTTCAGGGTTCTCTGGTATACTAATGTTATTGATGCTTATTGTGAAGATGACTGCATAGGAGGAGTTTGAAATACCTGCAAAACAAATATAATCCATTAAATGGATTAGGGCTTATACAGATGGGCCAATAATGTAAACCGTTTATGATGTAATGTTTGATAAATAAAGAAAACATACCCTGGTAGGTGAAGTTCAACACATTTAATGAATCACTGAGGTTGGTGGATCGAGAACTGAGGAGAGATTTGATGGCACTGACGACCAAACTCTCACTGGGAACTGGACTGTATGAGTTGAATGTCAGTCGGGTCTGAACCACAGCTGAACCAGATCTGAAGACAGAAATATGATATTTTTATTTACTATACTTTTTTCCCCCAAGTTTGTATGAAATCAAAATTAAGGTGCAAAATTAACATGTTTTTTCTCTGGCAGTAGCCATACGGTTAGTCTTGATTAGCCATAAAGCTAGTTCTGAGGAAAGAAGTTAAATTTATATACCAACTTGAATTAGCTTAGTGCTAAGTTTCATACAAGTCTTTGTAAAAATTAATTTTTTGCATCAAATGAGGAATTTGGACCACATTATGGTTGTCAACCTTCATGGTCTATGTGCATAGCAGGAATTTTGTAACGACCAAGATGACCAAGACCTATGATCTATGGACCTATGTCCTATGGTAATGTAGGCACCCCAGTTTTTATTTCAGAAAAAAAAAAACAGAACTACCCCTTTCACATTCTGTTTATATAAAATAAGAAACCTATGTGAATACTAGAATAAATAAAAACAAGTTTTGTTCCTTTAAACAGTGAAAACTATTTTGATCATTTTCATGTCATGCAACAATTTTGTTTAATTGTTTCTACATAATTTAATGGTCTCAAATATACATTAGTTTTTGCACAATATTGATGAATGACAACCAGTTACTTGCAACAGTACTTGACTCAGTGGAAGACACATTTTAATGACATACTGTAAGAACAAATGAATTTACAGTATAATGCATAGTGAAGGTACTTACAGAGCTGGAGGTGAAGTAACCTGCACAGGGGTGGTTTGTGTCACACCTACAAAAACAACATCTATCTTAAAGATATATTGCAAGTAAAGGTCCAATGCAATTTACACATTAGGTTTAATTATATAATGTTATACAATTTAAAATGAGTATACCATTTGCAAATGAATGGTTGAGCAAGCTGATTAGTTTTGTAATGTTTTCCCCTTGGATATTGTACAGCATTTCCCCGACAATCAGATTAGATATGCTCCTGTAAATAAGATACTTATGCATTAGATGTCTGTAATTCAGTGTTATGTTACCAAAGTAAAGTTTAAGAAATTACTTTGTTACTTACATGAAGTCAGTTTTCTGAGGCCACAAAGTAGAATTCACTGCATCACCCAGTACTATAGAAAGCTAATGAAAAAAAACGTTATATCTATTTACCCTGCATAGCAAAACATACTTTTAATATGTTCAACATGATGAAAAACACAGAGAGGTCCAGAGGATTATCATTGCCCTGTTATTGGGATAAATCAGAATCCTTCTCTTTTTCTTTAGATGATCTATTTTTTATAATACTAGTCCAAAGTCTTAGGCACATGCAAATAACTGCTGTAAAGCAAGGTTTCAATAAAAGTACCTAGGTTAAAAAATACTATACAGTACACAGTAAAAAACAGAATACAGTAGTTAACAAAGCAAAGTCAATAATCGGTGTAATAATAAAGACTTTGCTTAAAATATAATCTCAGGTAGAGTGTGTGCAGTTTTCTAAGGAAATTGGCTGCTTGGTTTTACTGAACATCCCGCAAAACCAGCCACAGTCATTCTGAGAAATTTGTCCCACCTGCTTCTTTTTTGAAAAGTGTTCTGTAAGAATATATTTTCTTTCTGGAATACTAATCTTTGGAAGTCAGATTATTTTTGTTTTTTGTACTGACTTAATAATGTGAAGTGAAAAGAAACATGTATAACAATAGGAACAAAGGAGATGGCCTGCATAAACACCTTCTTAAGGACAGAAGTCGTCAAAGGATAAATGGGTGGATGGATAAATGGATGGATGGAAATGTCCACATTGTCATTGTGTAAATGTAATGTGTGAGTAAAGTGACAGTGAATGATGTGATATGTATATAAGTCACTATTACCATCTGTTACATAAAGTTGAGCCATTGTACAGTGCAATGGCAAACAGAAAGAATGATTTCCTGGACCGTTCTTTGTGACAGTGAAGCTGAATCAGTTTGTTGGGGAATGAACTCCACTGACTCTGTATGGGATCATGTGGTAGGTGGGATGGATTTTCCATAATCGATAGCAGTTTGTTTAGGGTCCTGTTGTTTCTCACTGACTCCAACCTGTCCAGTTTGTGACCGATGATATTTTCAGCCTTGCGCATGATTTTATTTATCTTGCCTGCATTCCTGGCACTGATGCTGCTCCCCCAGCAGACCACAGCACTATATAGAATATCTGCCACAACAGACTGCTAAAATATTTCTAGCATCCTGATTCATACACTGAAGGATCTGAGCTCCCTCAGGAAATAGAGAGGAAAGTCTGCTCAACCCTTTTTCATACAGCGTAAGTGTTGGTCCTTCTGTCCAATCTGCTGTTCAAGTGGACACCGAATTGCTTGTACAGTAGTTGTCCTCACCCATGATGGTAATGGGTTTAATCACAGTTTTACACTCCCATAAAGTCCATCACAATCTTTTTTCTTTTTTTCCATGATGTTCAGAAGCAGATGGCTCCTAGTGCACCACTCAACAAAGCTATCCAGAAGTCCTCTATACTCTGACCCCTGTACATCCCCGGCTGGTGATAATTAACGTGAATTTTTATATTAATATTTCCAGTTGTGGAACAAATAATTCGAGTTTAATATATTTCTTATGGGAAAATTCGCTCTGAGATAAAATGGCGTTGTGAGATTAATTTCCTACGGGCGGTTACGGTTTTTGGCCACATGATGGCAGTGTTATGAAAGGAGACAGATTTAGTTATGCTTTATAATGTATATTTGCATCAAAAGTGTATAAGACTTGGGCCTCCGAGTGGCGCAGTGGTAAAGTGCTCGCCCTACTGTATCATCCGGAGATCGCTGGTTCGGTTCCCGGGTGATGCTGTAACCTCTCACAGCTGGAGGTCTCAAGAGAGCTAAAGAGTGTGTGAGTTCGTGCTATAGGGAGCAGATAGCGCTGTCCTCCGAAGTGTGTTACGCCGCCCCCAACGGTGCGTGAGCGAGCAGTTCGAAAAAAAGAGGTCGACTGGTGTCACATGGTTTGGAGGAAACACGTGATAACCCTCGGCCCTCCTGGCTGAATGGTAGTAAGTAGCCGTAATGTGGTAGGCCCCCTAGTGGTGGGAGGGAATTGGACAAGACTAGATTGGGAAGGAAATCTGGGGGGACAAAAAGTGTATAAAGTATTCTATGAACAGTTATACACAACTTCTTATCATATGTTGGGGCATCCATCCATCTAGGAACCTCATTAGTCCAACTAGGGACCATGAAGACCCATGGTGACTATAGTATCTACAGTAATACCTTGGATTGCGAGTAACACAGTTTGCGAGTGTTCCGCAAGACGAGCAAAGATTTTTAATAAATTTTGACTTTGAAAACGAACAACACACACACAGACCCCTCCTACTTTCGCACACATACTCTTTCTCTCTCTACACACAAACACTGCTCTGTTGTGATTCCTTTCAAAGGTAAAGTGCAGGTTAATTTGTTTTATTTTTACTTTACAGCAGTGATTCCGTCATTAGAGATATTTCTTGTTTATTTTTCCAATAAAACTGTGTTTGTGTTGTGTGTGAAAAGAGTGTAGGAAGGGATACATGGATAAGACGAGAAGGAGGAGAGGAGAGCTTACTTTAGATTCACACACAACGGAAACACTTACAGTATCTGTTGGGATTTATTTATACTTTTTTTTTAAGGTAAAGTGCAGGTTAATTTTTTTTATATTTACTTAATATTTAGTGTTAATTATTTTTATGTATTTTTTTAGGGGGGGGCTGTGGAATAAATAATTTGAGTTTCCATTATTTCTTAAAGGAAAATTTTATTTTGTTTTACGAGTGAAATACTCATATTTTGAAATACGAGCCCGAATCCGGAAATAATTATGCTCGTAATCCAAGTTTCCACTGCATTCTTATTTTCACAACTGTAGTAGGACCCCCGGTCAACATTCACATGCATTCACACACTACAGGAAATTGGTGAATTCAACCACTGCGTATAACCACAGTACAACAGGTGTCATGTACACTCACAACATTACTGATGATTCTTTCCACTTGGTAGTAAGTGTTGTTCCTGAATTCAGGATTCTGTGGCATATTGATGTTATTGATGTTAATTGTGAAGTTGACTTCAAAGGATGTATTTGAAATATCTGTGGAATAAAGAAAATGTTCATGTTCAATATAAGGGTTGAGCTATTAAATGGGTCGGACATATTTGAAAATAGTTATAGCTGTGTAGTGTTAAATACAGAAAGCATACTCTCAAAAGTGAAGTTTAGCACATTTACTGAATCGCTGATTTTGTTGATTCGAGAGTTCAGCAGATAGGCGATAGCATTCACCAAATTCTCACTGGGAGCAACAGATGAGGTGTTAAACAAAAGTCTTGCCTGAACCAAAGCTGATCCATATCTGAAGAGGAAAAATATATTTTTTTAGTTGTTGACTAAACTGTTTAATTCATATACTGTGTATGTGTATATGGATATATGGATATGTGGATATGTGTGTGTGTGTGTGTGTGTGTGTGTGTGTGTGCGCGTGCGTGCGTGCGTGTGTGTGTGTGTGTTTAAAAAATGATATGCCTGCCATACATCATGTTCAGTTGACTGAGAAAGCTGATTGGTGTATTAGCGTCTCCATTTTGGAAGCTGTATTCAATGTTCCCTTCAATCTGTTTTTCTGAGGTGCTGATTTAAAATAGAAAGACACATCAAGAACTGTCCAATAAGAAGTAAAGACTAAAAAAAAAAAATCATTACTGCCTTAAACTTACGTGAAGTTGGAGTACTTAGGTACAAATGGCTCTGCACCAGGTGCATTGAGAAGTGTGTTTAACTGGAGAAAATAATTATATATTTTAATGGCCAATGGTTTAACAATGTAAACGGTACATCCTTATATATTTAAAATGTTTGTACATTCAGTTTATGATATGCTAACCAAAATATTTTTTAATTCCTGAAAAAAAACAATTTAGTTCTTCCCATGTAGTTAAGCCACTATTAATTATGTTGGCTTTAGATCTAATGAAGATTTCACAGAAAAATAGACTTTAAGATTAAATAACAGATGGTTTGGAAGTGTATATGTGCCCCAAATGAAGGAAGTCCTTGAGACATACTGTTATGATATATTTTTAGAAAAAATCATATTAAACCAATTGTTATGAACGCGGTCATCTAATGTCACCTTGAGTTTCCAGAGCACAACATATATGACATGAATAAAATATTGGTGCCAACATATCATTGTCCTACAGACAACATGAAGTGCATTCAACAGGTATTCTCACAGCATTGTTGATGATGTTCTCAACTTGGATGTATGTGTCATTTCTGAGTTTAGGGTTCTCTGGAATGCTAATGTTACTGATGCTGATTGTGATGATGACTGCATAGGAGGAGTTTGAAATATCTGTGGAATAAACAATATGCATATTAAAAATTGGGACAATAATAATAATGTGAACAGCTGTTGCTGTAATGTGTGAGAAATAAAGAAAACACACCCTTGTAGGTGAAGTTCAACACGTTTATTGAATCACTGAGGTTGGAGGATCGAGAACTGAGCAGAGATGCGATGGCACTGAGGACAAGACTCTCACTGGGAATGAGACTGTATGAGTCAAATACCAGCCGAACCTGAACCACAGCTGAACCAGATCTAGAAAGACAATGTATTATGATTTTTATTTTAATCAGGAAACTTTTATTTTGCTGTACGAATACTTAATTTCCTTAAAATCTGTAAAATGACCTTACATTATTATTGGAGTCACTGATGAAGATTGGGGAACATATGTATAATAACCTGGAAGAAAAACATTTTATTAATTAGTAATGTAAATAATATATTCAGTTTTCTTTAAAAAGCAGCAGTCCTAAGTCCATAGCAGATTTGTGTAACATAGTTTACCAGATAGTTTCTGGAGTTCAGTGAGAAAGTTGATTGGGATATTAGTATCTCCATATTGGAAGCTGTAGTCCATGACACCTTCAATCTGTTTTCCTGAACTACTACTTAGAAAAGCAGAACAATAAATGGTTATCATACAAAGGACATCTCGGGTTACTTTACTGTAACCCAGTTCACTGAAAAAGCGGGAATGAGATGCTGCGTGAAAATGCTATGGGAACGTTTCGTTGTTGCCAGTTGTGAAGCACGTGTGTGTCAAACACGCCAAAAATTTTGGCTTATATAACCTCGGTCAGGTGACGTCAACCGATGAGGTGCACCTGCAGGTTATAAATAGGACTAAACTGGAAACATCCTCATTGGTGGTCAAACATCCTCAGGTCAATTTTGTCTGAAGGATGTCCAGTCACGTCCGCAGTGCGGCATTGGAGCGCAGCATCTCTTTCCCGCTTTTTCAGGGAAGAGGGTTACAGTAAAGTAAAAAGCTACACTCGATGCTGTACTCACTCGAGAATACCCACTCCGCGCACTGCAAGTGTCCGGACCCCCAGGGTTGTGTAGTGTGCGCACAGTCCCCCCAAGGAGTCTTAGACATAATTTTGTGATGCTGACTCAAGGACCGGCTAGCCCGGCCTCCAACTATGAAGCCTGATAAATGTTTTGCGGAAAAGCCAGCCTGACACATGACACACTTGGAAACCCCTCCTGCCGGAGCATTTGATAAGGCAAGCTTCCTGGTCGAATGGGCCCTACTCACTAGAGGCGAAGTGTGCCACGTGCCTCACAGGCTAGGGCACTAGCATCTTTCACCCAACTCGTCTAATGGTGGCTGCCCTTCGGCCGTGGCCCCATGATGTATGATGTAACCTGCTCTAATTTACGCCACTAGCTAATGCGGATTTGTGCTGTAAATTTGAAGAGCATGAGCTGGACACAGCGAATGAAGTCTTACTGCTCCGGAGCTGTAACGGCAGAGAACAGAGGCTTCGAGAACGACTGCGGAAGATAGTTGGGTGAGAATGCAGATTAGCTTTCTCTAGCCAATTGGCAAAGCTTAAGCCCTCTGGCGAGGCTGATGAGACCCGCAAATAAGCCGGCAACTAAAGGTGTTTTCCACAAACCCTATCAGTCAGGACGTAGGCCGAAATAGCGGCTGCGTACGTTCCGAGTGTACTAGGGCACAAGCCCAAGGTTAATTTTCCTGCAGAAACTCCAGCACTGAAACAGTTCAGCAGTCGACTGGGTATACATGTTTTACTATGTCCTGGAATGTAAATGATCCTGAGGGACAAAAATTTGTCCTGTCCTTAAAGCAGAACCTAGTGCACAAGTTTTCCTAGCGGCGCAAATCTAGTGTACTAACTAATGTAGTCTTGTCCATCCGTGCTAGGACGTGCTAGCCTCTTGATTGCTGGAGGGAGTATTTCAGGGCCAGAAGTCATCAATTCGAGTCGATTGATATGCCACGCGAGAAGATGACCTCTCCAGATCCCTTGGGCTGGACGGCCATCTAAGGCCGCACTCTGGCCCGTAAGGGAAAACGTCTGTCGTTAGCAACTTGCGACGACAGAACAGACCTAGAGTGGGACCCAGAGTCAGGGACGAGGGTCTGAAGCACAGAGAGGGTACAAAGCTCTCGGTGCGTAACCCTTATTGCCTCTGGGGATTGGTCCTTGAATGAAATCCCCCGGCACTTAGCCACCACTAAAACCACCCTAAGAGCAGTGAAGTTACTTCCTGGCCTAGCTTGGGCTCCTTTAGAGTGCTTTAAATGGATTTGGCGCGCAGGAGACAGCTGTGCCCGCATTGCGGTCGGATTCCGCATGACACTCAACATGTTATACTCTGTGTAGGAAGGAGAACGCTTTCTGTGGCGTTAAGACTACACCCTAAGAAAATGAGGTGAGCTAGGGCGACGTGTTGACGCCGAATGGCTCTGTCTGGGAGGGGAACATGTGCTATGGCCCCTTTTACCAGCAAGTCTGTGATTTCGAATTAACAGAGGTGTTCACTGTGGTTTTACGGAAGTGGAAACCCACGCCGTTGAAACAAGAATGTTGATCAGTGATTGAATTCTGTAGCCAGGGAGACATACCTGGCAGTAGCTTTCACGCTGCCAGCTTCTCAGAAGGGGCAGTAGCTTTGTCGCTAGGCGGAGGGGCGGTAGTGATGGTGGTGGTTGTTAGGTGTTCGATGTCCTGAAACATGACAGGAGGGAACCGAGCACCTAACACTTTGTCGTCCTGAGAGTGCCAACAAGGAGAGAGACACCCTCAGGTCCGATCTCCTCGCGGCGGATTGTGAAGCGCGGCGACCTCCACCCCGGTCACTGCGAGGGGGTGCGGTGATTGGCACACTCTCTTTCTGAACCTCACGCCTCGGGCAGCCCAGAGCTGGTCGGGAATGTGTGGCCAGCAGTTCCGACTGTTGAGCACGGTGGGGAAGGAACCTAACAAAGGCTTATTTATGAAGTTTTGCCTCCAGAAACTTGTTCATGACGGTCGTGACGGCATCACCAAACAGTCCGGAAGGCGAGATAGGGGCATCGAGGAGGAAAACAAGGTCCCTGTCCTTGATGCCCGTAAGATTAAGCCATAGATGTCTCTCTGTAGACACCATGGCAGGCATGGAGCGGCCAATAGCACAGGCCGTCTGCTTGGTTGCCCTGAGAGAATGGTCTGTGGCTCGGCGGAACTCCAAAAATGCAGATTCGTTGGTGACCCCACCGGTGCTCAGTTCATTTAACAAGTCAGCCTGGTCTGCCTCTAAGACAGCCATGGTGTGCAGAGCAGAACCAGCTTGACCTGCTGACTGAAAAGCCTTCCCCACCAGCGAAGAAGTCAGTCTGCACAGCTTGGAGGGGAACGTGGGCTTTTCCAGGGAGGATGCTGTCCCAGGAGAGAGATAGCTCGCAAGCGTCTCTTCTATCTGGGGCATCATCATGTAACCTCGTGTATTACATGTCGTTGGCACAAAAATACGAGACGAATATGTCCTCTTCTATGAACGGGTTAATTCGTCGTGGAGAAAAAGGGGAGGGAGTGCCGATGAGGCTCCTCCCTCCGGCCACCTGTCGTCTAGTTTCGAGCGCTTGGGGGAGTCTTGCTCTCGTGGCCGTTCGAGGTGTAAGAGCTCAACGGCGCGTGTTACGACCTCTAATATCTCCTGATACGCCCGCTCATTGCTAGAGGGGCGCTCTGAAGCGATAGTTTCCATATCCGCGGAAGCGAGAGAGGAAATTTCTTCCGCTGCTTCACAATTAGCACCAGAGCACGCTTGAGAAGTAGGCGGTAACTGCTCACGATTCGGCGAAAGAGCGAGAGAAAGGGAGAACTCCGTCTCTTGCGCTTCCGCTAGATCAGCACGCAAGCCCCAGGAAAGCGCTGCGGCTCGCAGTTCCGTTTTTAAAGAAGGCGAGCCGAGCGCGAAGGACTTTAATAGGGAGGAGATCGCAATGCTCACATCCTTCCTCAAGCCCGAGGACAGTGTGCTTTTCCCCCAAACACTCAACACAATAAACCTGCGTAAACCTGAAGAGCACATACTGGACACAGTAAGTGAAGATAGACGCATTTTCTATTAAACTCAGCCATGGTGAGTAATAACTTACTACTTCGCTGAAATGCTTGCACACATGCACACACACACAAAACGGATCCTGAAGACAAAAAGATCTGAGGATGTTTCCGGTTTATTCCTATTTATAACCTGCAGGTGCACCTCATCGGTCGACGTCACCTGACCGAGGTTATATAAGCCAAAATTGTTGCTGTGTTTGACACACATGTGCTTCACAACCGGCAACGAGAAAACGTTCCCATAGCGTTTTCACGCAGCATCGAGTGTAGCTTTTGAAAGGGAACAGTGTGATAAGCAATGGAGGAAGTATTTTCACAAAAGACACAAATGTTTCTTTTAAGGTACCTGATATTGGAAGACTTTGGTACAAATGGCTCCGCGCCAGGAGCATTGAGGAATGTGTTTAGCTGGAATGTAAATAATTTATTGTTAACTTAGAAATGATGAGCCCAAATTGGGCATTTTCAGTTGTTTATAATATTCACTGTTTGTAAATTTGTGTTGACCAAAAAAGGGGACATTTCCCAAATAATTGATGATTAATTTGCATTCTAAATTTGATAACGGTAATAAGTTTGTGTTGATACTTCATTGAATGAAGATCCCTGTTCTTATTTAGGAGTCATTACAATATGCTTATCCAGTCTACAAGTCTTATGTGTATTTAATGCAGACCTATGAGTGTGTTCCTCAGCATTTAATGTAAAACGTACGGCAGGATTATGGGGTTTCTAAGTCACTACATTGCTCCTTCACATTTCATGAATTTTGCTAGATGATGGGAGATCAATTGCTCTGTTGCAGGTGTATAGTCATATATCTATAGAACACAGAGTACGTAAAACCAATCACGGTCATGTGCCAATGTACCATGCTTCTAAAGATAACCAAACATGCACTCCACAGGTACACTTACAGCGTTGTTGATGATGTCTTCCACTTGAATATAGGTGTCATTCCTGAGTTTGGGGTTCTCTGGGATGCTAATGTTACTGATTCTGATTGTGAAAATGACTGCATATGAGGAGTTTGAAATTTCTGTAGAATAAGCAATACGTCCATTAAGACAATGATATTTTCTAAGAGTGGGGCAGTAATCTGTTGCTGTAATGTATGTAAAATGAAGAAAATATACCCTCAAATGTGAAGTTCATCACATTTATTGAATCACTGAGGTTGGTGGATCGAGAAATGAGCAGAGATGAGATGGCACTGAGGACCAAACTCCCACTGGGAATCGGGCTGAATGAGTCAAATACCAGCCGAGCCTGAACCACAGCTGAACCAGATCTAAAGACACAACATATACTTTTTTAAGTAACAATTTAGAATAGTAAATAAATTCTTCATTTTCTTAACATATATAAAATGGCCTTACAGTGTTATTGGAGTAGCTGTTAAAGATGAGGGAACTGAGGTAGAATATCCTGCAACAAAGTCATTTTATTAATAGGTAAAGTGTTTTTTAAATTTTGCTCAGTTAAAGCAGCAGCCCTAAGTCCATAGCAGGTTTGTGTAACATAGCTTACCAGATAGTTTCTGGAGCTCAGTGAGAAAGTTGATTGGGATATTAGTATCTCCATATTGGAAGCTGTAGTCCATGACACCTTCAATCTGTTTTCCTGAAGTACTACTTAGAAAAGCAGAACAATAAATGGTCGTCATAACAAGAACAGCGTGGTAAGCAGTACAAGAAGTATTCTAACAACAGAGAATTACCTAAGTATTCTCACAACGTACCTGATATTGTAAGATTTGGGTACAAATGGCTCTGCACCAGGTGCATTGAAAAGTGTGTTTAGCTGGAGAATGTAAATATTTTATAGTTAACTTAGATATTGGAAATATTAAGCTGTTGCTAATATTCATTCTTTGTACATTTCTGTTGACCAAAAGTGCAAATTTCCCAAATAATTCATGATCAATTTGGTGTATAGTCATATATCTATAGAACACAGAATATGCGAAACCACATTCATGTGCAAATGTACATGCTCCTACAGATAACGTCTCAGGTTACTTTGCTGTAACCATGTTCCCTGAAAAAGCAGGAACGAGATGCTGCGTGAAAACACTATGGGAACATCTCTTTGTTCTACCGGTTGTGAAGCATGTGTATATCAAGCATGCCAAATTTTGGCTTATATAACCTCGGTCAGGTGACATCATCTGATGAGGTGCACCTGCAGGTTATAAATAGGAGTGAACCGGAAACATTCTCAGGTAAATTTTTGTCTGAAAGGACGTCCAGTCATGCCATGTCCAGTTGGAGCACAACATCTCGTTCCCGCTTTTTCAGGGAACAGGTTTACAGCAAAGTAATCCGAGACGTTCCCTTTCAAAAGCTACACTCGATGCTGCGTGAAAACGCAATGGGAACGAGAATACCAACGCCGCCGCACTGCAAGTGTCTGGACCCCCAAGGTCGTGTTGCGTCTGCGCACAATAGACAAGGAAGTCTCAGACATAACTTTGGGATGCCGGCTCGAGGACCCGTGAGCCCGGAGTAGCATGTACATCCAAACTATAAAATCTGACAAACTTCTTTCCAGCGCAATTGATGAGGCAATCCCCCTGGTCAAATGAGCCCTGATTCCTAGAGTCGAAGTGTGACCACACGCCTCATAGGCTAGGGCAATAGCATCTCTCACCCAATGAAACAGCGTTTGTCTAGTGGCGGCCGCCCCCCATAGCATATAAAAATCTGCTCTGACTTACGCCACTGGTTAGTGCCGTGGACGTAAACCTGAAGAGCACGTACTGGACACAGTAAGTCTTATTGTGGTGTAAAAGTCGGAGGACAGAAGGCTTCGAGAACAACTGGGTACATGGTCGAAAATTTAATTTTCGGAAGATAGTTCGGGTGAGGATGCAGAATAGCTTTGACTAGCCCAGGGGCAAAGTCTAGGCAGGATGGGGAGA
>JAQQZS010000038.1:7142018-7153227 GCA_030068045.1 Platyallabes tihoni
CACAACCCTGAGGGGCTCCAGTGCTGAGAGTGAGTGAGGCTGAGACATGTCCTCCCATCCTTACTGCCTGTGGTCTGTAATATTAAAATAACATCAGTAGAACCATAGTGCAACAATAATGGTTTAATGTCAGGTTGTTAATAGCAGCGGAACAATATAAGGAAACTTTAATTTAGAGGGCTAATAGTTTATGTAGTGGGTATAGCAATGTCATTGTATAAATTTGTTACATTGGACCACAAAAAAAGCTGAAGATTCAGCGCAAGCAGACAAAAACACAACAGGCAGTAAGCCTAATCAATAAAAAAAAGCTGGCTAAAAAGAAAATTCAAGATACTTTGAGACAACACTCCCCAGTAACAGCAATAAGCCACTCAACTTCCTTCCAAGAAAACTGGCAGAAGAAAAATCACTTGGTAAAATTTGCATCAGCGAACAGCAAAGCACAAAAGGGTTCATTCAAAGTATACAGAATCGCCCAGTGCAAAAAAATAAATAAATAAATAAAATAAAAAATAAAAAACACCAGACCTCTGAGCAGCTTATTCTCCCCACTGCTATAGTTTTGGTGTCAATTATGCTGGATGAGACAAGTGCCACAAAAATTAAACTCTCTGTTAAACACTACAGTTGCAAAACCTACATGCAACATTTCATGTGATCTTGTAAATCAACTCATAAAAAACCTCAAAAATACATGTATTGCATTACAAGTGGACGAGGCTACTGACATCAATAATGACTGTTTGTTCATTTCATATGTCTGCTTTATAAATTCACTGAGTGAGGATTTGCTCTTTTGCAAGTACATCCAAGATTCTTGTCACTGTGTGAGCTTTTATTGGGTGGTGCACAGACCATGTCAAAAAAAAATATATATATATATATATATATAAAGGACTGCAGGCACTAATTAAGAGGGTTGCCCCAAGTGAACAATGTACAGTAAACACTGTTTCATTCACAGGTAAGTGCTAGTGTTACAGCAGCTCAGACATGAATTAAATGAATGAATGAATTGCAGAGGTTGTGAGCATGGGCAAATTCATCAAAACCCGATAGTTTTCCGCACTTTTTGAAGACATGGGAGCTGGCTTTCCTGGGGAAGAGTGATCTGCATCTTTTTGTAGGAAGAGATAAACACCTACCTCACCTGGGAGATAAGATCATTGCATTCATGTGGGACAGTCACCAAGGATGTCTTTGAGATGTCTACTGTCTTTTCGAATCTAAGTAAAACCAATGGTTTGCTGAAACCAATGTTTCTGGAGTCACCACAGTGATCCCATGTATTAAGCAGCACATCTCTTCCCTGAGAGGATTATTCCAGCTGTTGTTTCACTGCAAACAAAGTACAGCTCTCAACTCAGCATTGTTCATGACTTGAGGGTAGCAGTACCAAGCCTGCAGCCTTGTTTTGAAAAGATGTCCAGCAAAAAACTTCTCTGTAGCAACTAATGCAGTGATAAGACTTACATATTCACTCGTTCTTTCATTTGTGACTTGTTCATGGTTCTGTCAGCTGCATTTGACACAGTGAACCATAAGATTCAATTATCTATTCTAATACAAGCCTTGGAAACTGTGGAATGGCATGGCAATGGTTTGCTTCTTAAACTAGAAGACAGATCGTTTGAGGTAACATGAAGGGGATCAACATCTGCTCCATGCAGATTCTCTACTGGTGTCCCAGGGCTCAGTACTGGGTCTTCTTCTGTTCTCCCTCTATACCCGATGACTGGGTAAGGTCATATCATTGCATGGCTTTTCATTCCATTGTTATGGAGATGACATGCAACTTATTCTCTCTTTTTTTCTCCCTCAGACACTTAAGCTTCCACCCGAATCTCAGCATGTCTGGCAGACATCTCATCCTGGATGGCAGCTCTGTCTCAGTGAAATGCTGTTCCTCCCTGGTGAATTATCCCCCGGTCAAGACCTTGTGATCTCCCTGGACAACAATCAGATCACTCTTTTACCCACTGCCCACAGTTTTGGAGTAACTCTGGACAATCGACTGCCATTTCTCCACACATTGATAACCTTACTCACTCCTGTTGATTTCTTCTTTGCAACATTAGAAGCCCATTTCTTTCCTCATAGGCTACTCAGGTACTTGTTCAGTCCCTTGTTATTTCAAGGCTGGACTACTGCATCTCACTTCTGGCAGCTCTGCCTCTGTCTACCATTCGTCCTCTGCAACTGATCCAGAATACAGCTGCACATCTCGTTTTCAACCTTCCCAAGTTCTTCCACACCACTCCACTTCTCCGCTCTCTGCACTGGCTTCCTGTAGCTGCCCACACAAAATTCAAAACCCTGGCTTGCCTATAAATCTAAAAATGGCCTAGCACCACAGCTCTAATCACATCTTGCACATCACCACATTGCCTCCAATCCTCTAGCACTGCTCAGCTGGTCCCATCATCTGTTAGGGATGGAGGAAGACTTGTATCTAGACTCTTTTTTGTTCTGGCACTTAGGTGGTGGAATGAGCTTCCTCTAGATGTCCATACAGCTGAGAGTTTGGCAATCTTTAAATGACGACTTAAGACATATCTCTTTTCAGTACTTGGGCTAATAGCCCCCAATTAAAGAAAAAAAAACTGACTGATGGTCAATGATTTGACTGATGGTACTTTAGTTAGTAACCTAGTACCCAGTGTAGGGATGTATCCAATGAGGGAAACTACAAAGCACTTCTGCATGTCGCTCTGTACAAGAGTGTCTATCAAATGCCTAATTGTAAATATATCTAAATTTCTTATTGTTCATTGAACGATCACTGTTCAGGGGGTTTAATGCCCAATTATCTATATGTTGCCAATTATCTATATGCCCATCTATAGTTGCACAAAAAAGTATTCAAACTACATTTAAAATTAGGGTTTTTTTGGCCAAAATTACTAACTTGCAGCTGTTTGTAAAAACACATACTAGGTACTAAATGGTTCTAAAACAAATAAAACAAATACTAGGTACGAAATGGGTCTAGAAATACAGTATGAAGCCTATTTTGCAGGTTCAAAGATAAAGGAACAGTGGCTACACTACCAGAATGTGGCAAAAAGAGAAAGCTACTACCTTTCTTCTTCTACCAGATTCCCGAGGAGGCAAGTGTTAAAAAAAACCCTTGGTTGACTGCAAAGGACCTACAGAAATTTGGTGGCAGCAGGCACTTAAGATTCACTGTGCACTATAAGGTGCTACTGAACACTGAAGATAACATGCCCAGCTACTGACCATAAAACACAAGAAAAGTCAGCTCCAATATGCTAAAAAACATATAAAAGCGACACAGAAGTTTGGGGAATTTTGTTCTATGGACTAATTAAACAAAACTTGAACTTTTGGGTCTGTGAATCAGATGTATGTTTGAAGAAGAAAGAATGAAGCCTACAGTGAAGCATGATGGTGGCTAGGTGATGCTCTGGAGCTGCTTTGCTTCCTATGGCACTGGAAACCTGCAGCATGTAGAGGGCAAAATTAATTTACTCAAGTATCCTTTAAGAAAATGTTATGACATCTATGAGGAAGCTGAAACTTCTGTGTCATCGGACCTTCTAACAGGACAATGACCCCAAGAATAATTTAAAATGCACCAAAGCTTGGTTTTAGATTAAGCTCTGGAAGGTTCTAAAGTGGTCATCACAGTCGCCTGACTTGAATGCAATAGAACAAAGTAGTTGCTGCATGCAAACCCAAGAAAGGGAGTTGTTCTAAGGACCAAAAATCTTTTTCATCAAGGGGTCAAATACTTGTAATATTGTAGTAGTCATTAAAGTATCATTTTGAGTTTATGTTGACTTTGGATAAACAACTTAAATTGTTAGTTTCACTGGTTTACAAACAGCTACAAGTTAGTAATTTGAGCCAAAAAAAACATTTTTAATGGGTGTTAAATAATTTCGAGTACAACTGTAACTAGGTTTGAAAATTATGACAAAATATATATAAATACTAATTACAAGATTGTCCCTGAAGAGCAAGACCGTAGCAAAGAAAACTCCCAGAGATGAAATAAGAAGAAACCTTGAGAGAAACCATAAAGCAGGGATCTGCATACATACTGTGTGTGTTGGGATGCTGAAAGTTATAAGTATAAAAGTATAATGGAAAAGTTGTTAAGTTAATATGAAGTCTACTTTCATTGTTGGAATGTTAGGTACAAAATCTATTTGTGGTAATTTCAGTCCTAAACTATTGAACAACTGCAGTCACAAGTCATCAAAGAACAGCTGTATGCATTAGCCAAGTCCAAGATCATCTTTGTGATTAAGACCATCCTCACCACATGCATGTCAAGTAGACCATACAGGGCCTCCATGTGATATGATCTTCAACCAGAAGCGAGTCATCATGATGAGGCACAAAGGGGTCTCGATCACTGGCAACTAAGGAGTGCCATGTGTATTTTATTAGAAAAAGTATTTTACATGGGGTGATTTGATCTGGCTGTTTCATTCTGGATTAACTGGAGCTTGTTTATGCACCTAGTTAAACATCCAGACAGTAAGGCATTACAATAATCCATCCTAGAGGCAACAAAAGCATGAACTAGTTTTTCTGCATCACATAGTAACAATGTATTTCTTATCCTTGCAATATTATGGAATGAAAGAAGTCTATCCTAGTAATTCAGTATTGTCTACGTGAGCTTCAAAAAAGACTGGAATCTCAAATCACACAAGCATGTCTTTTACTGCTGCATATGATGAAACAGAAAAGCTTGGCTTGTACAAAAGGTACAAAAGGTTGTAACTGTGGCAACTACAGTACAGTGGTAAGAAAAAGTATGCGAACCTTTTGTAATTTCATGGTTGTCTGCATAATTTGTCATAAAATGTGATCAGATTTACATCTAGGTCAAGGTTATTGACAAACATAATGTGCCTAAAAAATCTGATTTTTCATGTCTTCATTGAGAATAACCATAAAAACTTCATAGTGCAAGTGGAAAAATTATGTGAGTCCTTGAGTTAATGACCTCAAAAAGCTAATTGGAGTCAGTTATTAGCATATCTGGAGTCTTGTTAAGAAAATGTTACCGCAAAGTTTCCTAATTTATATTAGTGTTTAAATTATACTGCTTTTTTTGTTTACACAAAATACTAATAATAACTAGTTTTTACATCGTAATACTACTGGACTTTTTTCTTTTTCCATTTTTGCACTTTTCGGGAGAACGCGCATATCTCTTTGACTAGGAACAACAAACGGAATCCATCTCCAAACAATGAAAACTCCGACTCAGGTACATTATCATGTCTAAAATTCAGCTCTTTCAGTGTGTAGAGTGCAGGATGTTTAGACATTCTTCCTCCGCCATTAGCGATAACCTTATTTGTGATTAGATGTGCATTAGTTAGCACTCGAGAAGATATTAGCGTTAGAGGAGCGCATCCATACATGCCAGAACCATAAGACTGTCCTACAGCCTCTTTCCAGTGGCTGTGAGACTATTGAACGAGCAGTTTCCTCCTTCTCTGCCTTTGCCCCTACCTACTCCTACGTCACTCTTACAATAACTGTAAACTGGACTTGCATTGCTGCAGCACACACTATGCTGAAGATGATGATCTAACGATATCTTGTTGTTATTTATACTCTGTTATTTATAACAATGACAATAAAGTTGAAAGTATTATTATCCAGACTTTAGAGACGGTTAGAGAGCATGAGAGCATTCGCATAGCGGAAAGTCTGTGTGCCGCAGGCAGAGATAACCAGCCCCCAACTCTGTCATTAGAGCCCTCACAGCGGGGTGAGTGGGTGACGACTCACCGGCATACTCATTCAGCCAAAGCTAAGGATAGCCCACCGTAGCACACCTCCTCTGCGCTTCACATATCCAACAGGTTTGCTCTCCTCAGTGATGCACCCACTGAGAAAGAGCTCTGGTCATAGGAGACTCTATTCTGAGGCACGTGAAATTAGCTAGGCCTTTAGGGGTGCCCGCGGCAGTGGTTAGGTGTATCCCAGGAGCCAGAGAACCGGTCATAACAGGTAATCTTAGGGCTCTAGGACAGCATAGGTTCTCAAAGATAGTTAGTAGTTAGCCCCATGCTGAAGCTAACTATATACGCCTTTGTCAGTCAAAGGTTAAAACATTAGATGTCTTACATCTAAAGCAGTTATTGTTAATGGAACTAACACAAAGATCAGGAGTTTGATATACTATGTTTAACAGAAACCTGGATTAAAGAGAATGCGTAAGTAGCTCTAAATGAAGATAGTCCTCCTGAATACAACTATATTCACCAGCTGTACGTACAGCTACGTTCACCAATGTACATACCGCTACCGCATTAAATGTACATTTACATCAAATACCACACATAGCTTTATCAATAATCTCCCAGAGTTATCAACTTTGATTGGATCGCCATCTGACTCCACAGAACTCGATCAGGCGACTGAATATTTAGAGTCAACAATTCGTTATACGTTTGATAATGTAGCTCCAGTTAAAAGGAAAATGATTAGAAATAAGAAATTCGCTCCCTGGTATAATGACCACACACGCACTTTAAAACAGCCCGTATCATTGTATCTTTCCACTCTTCGCAGAAATCACCACAACAACAACAATATACAGTAATGAGGACTTTTCCAATAACAAAATCGTAAATATTAGGCAAAAATTTCAGGCTTTGAAACCAGATAATTTAAGTGATACAGATGATAAACTAACCACATCACAGAAGAACCTAGAATACTTTACTCCCCTTGAAGAGAATGAACTAATTTCACTCATCTCTTCTACAAAATCGTCAACCTATGTATTAGATCCTATACCGACACATTTTCTCAAGCAGATAATACCAGAAATAACAGAACCCCTGTTGAAAATAATGAACTCTTCATTCCGCAGTGGGTATGTTCCAAAATCTTTTAAATTGGCAGTTATTAAACCACTAATTAAGAAACCCGACCTCGACCCATCAACTGTCTAATTACAGGCCGATATCAAACCTCTCCTTTATCTCGAAGATTCTGGAAAAGATAGTAGCACAGTAGCTTTGTTCATAACTACATTGTCAGTGAACTAACCTGTGTTGACCAGAAGACGTAGCTTTAGCGGTTAGCCCAATGTAGCGTGGATGGTAAACCCAAACGCGGAAGCAAGCGAGTAGGCAGGATAACCACGCGATTTAGTCTAAGGACTCTCGCAGAAGGGGAGCAAGGGAGAAGTGGTGAAGGGTTTAAGCTGTGAGGTGTGGAAGACTGGGTGAATTCGGAGTGCCGCAGGCAGCTGGAGCCGGTAGGTGACAGGGTTGATGCGGAGTGTAATACGGTAAGGGCCAATGAATCTGGGTGAGAGCTTTTTTGATTCTGTGTGGAGGTGTAGATTCTTTGTGGATAGCCATACTTTGTCACCTACGTTGTACATTCGTCCCGGTGGGTGTCGACGGCGATGTTGTGTGGTGTATCGGGTGTTAGCTCTTCGGATGGCTTGGTTAGCTTTTGGGCCGAAGTACATCAACCTCCGGTTCTTGATGTTCGAGCATCGAAGGCTGGAAACCGTGGCATACCTCAAATGGACTGAGATTGGTGGCAGATGACACATGAAGGTTATGAGATAGCTCAGCCCATAGGAGGTAGCGGGCCCAGGAGCACTGACGATCGGCGACAAAACATCTTAGGTAGCGCTCCAGTTGTTGATTGGTTCGCTCCGTCTGACCATTAGTCTGAGGGTGATATCCGGATGACAGACTGCAGGTGGAATTGATCAGATGGCAGAAGGCCTTCCAGAACCGGGCAGTGAACTGGGGCCCCCTGTCCAAGACGATATCTTTTGGGAACCCATGCAGGCGGACTACATGCTCTAGAATCAGCTCAGCTGTGTCTTTAGCTGATGGGAGTCTGGCGAGAGCCACCAGATGCACGGCCTTGGAGAACCGATCCACGATGGTCATGATGGTTGTCTTCTCCTTTGAGGCCGGCAGGCACGTGATGAAATCGACGGCAATGTGTGTCCAGGGCCGGCGAGGAACCGGGAGTGGCTGGAGCTCTCCTGGTGTTGGCTGATTGGTGGTTTTTGCCCTGGCGCACACTGGGCACGCCTGGACGAACTCGTCAACGTCCTGGGTCATGGATGGCTACCAGAAGGCGCGCCGGACGAACTGGAGAGTGCGCCTAGTACCGGGGTGTCCAGAAAGAGGCGATGAGTGACCCCATTCCATGACGTCGCTCCTAATGGTGGAAGGCACGTAGAGTCGTTTCGGTCCTGCCGGTTTGGTCTCCGTGGCCTGTGCTTGGCGAACTCTCGTTTCCAGGTTCCAACGGAGAGGTGCCAGAATTTTCGATGGTGGGAGGACAGGCACGGGTTCCTCCCGGGGGGCATCCCCTTCATGCTGTCTTGATAGAGCATCAGACTTGGTGTTTTTCGACCCCGGGCGGTAAGACAGATGGAAATTAAAATGTTCAAAAAATAGTGCCCACCGCACCTGCCTCGGGTTGAGTTGTCTGACGCTTTGAATGGTGATCAGATTTTGGTGATCGGTCCAGATAATGAAAGGCTCGCTGGCGCCCTGGAGCCAGTGTCGCCATTCCTCCAATGCCCACTTTATGGACAACAGTTCACGGTCCCCTACCCCGTATCGCTGTTGAGTGGGATCAAATTTTTTGGAGAAGAAGCCACAGGGGTGTAGCTTCTGATCTGGACCTCGCTGGGAGAGGACGGCTCCGGCGCCCACATCCGAAGCATCCACCTCCACAACGAACGGTTTGTTGGCATCTGGATGTAGAAGGATGGGAGCGGTGGTGAATCGGTGACATAATTCGTTGAAGGAGGAAATGGCGGCGGGGTTGAGGGTGAAGTGGTGAGGTGTAGGGCGAGTCAGAGCGGTTAGGGGTGCTGCAACTGTACTGTAGCCCCGGATAAAGCGACGATAGAAATTCGCAAACCCGAGGAACCGTTGAAGCTGCTTGAGGGTCTTGAGTAGGAGCCAATGACGCACAGCTTCTAGTTTCTGCGGGTCCATGGCAACACCCTGGGGTGAGATGACAAAGCCTAGGAACGTGGTGGAGCGCTCGAGAAAAGCGCACTTCTCCGGCTTACAATACATTTGATGGGCGAGCAGTGGACCGCTCTGACATGTTGGCGGTGTATCGGGTGTTCTTCAACAGTCCGTGAATAGATCAATATGTCATCCAAGTAGGCAAATGCCCACCGCCCCAACATGTCCCGAAGTACGTCATTGATAAAACTTTGAAAGGCGGCGGGGGCATTGCAGAGTCCAAACGGTATAACTAAACTTTCATAGTGTCCAGTGGGGGTGATGAAAGCCGTCTTCCACTCATCGCCCTCTCTGATACGCACCAAGTTCGTGAAAATGGTGGCATCAGAGAGGGCGTCCAGGGCAGAGTTGGTAAGAGGCAGTGGGTGTCGGTTCTTGATGGTGATGTTATTTAGACCCCGATAGTCGACACATGGACGAAGTTCACCTCCTTTTTTTTTTTACAAAGAAGAACCCTGCGGCAGCGGGCGAAGAGGAGGGTCTGATGGTGCCTTGTCGTAGGGCGTTAGACACATACTCCTCCATCGCCCGTGACTCGGTGGATGTGAGAGAGTAGAGATGGCCGCGGGGAGGAGCCGAGCCTGGCTGAAGGTCAATCGCCAGGTCGTAGGGACGACGAGGCGGGAGATGGGTGGCACGTCGCTTGCAGAACACCTCAGCCAGGTCTCGATAGGCCGGGGGAATGGCGTTGGTGTCGACGTCGGGGGCCTCGGACTCCCTAGAGCACGTCCCAGCCGAGAAGTTCGTGGCAAGCCGGCCCCCATTGTAGGATCCGATTTTGGTTCCACGAAATCAGAGGATCATGTTTCAGAAGCCAGGGGTGTCCAAGAATGATGGGTGGTGATGGGGCTAGATGAAAGGGGCCGACCGTCTACAGAGGTGATACTAACAGGCTGGGATAACGCCTCGATTTTTACCACCAGTTTTTTTGACATGATTAGAGTCAATGAAGTTACCTGCGGCACCGGAATCGATAAACGCGGTACTTCCGACCCGTTTGTGGCCAAATTGGAGGAATACCTGAACCGTGAGATGAGTGGTGGTGTGGTTGAGTTGGATAGGACCCGGTGAGTTCTTCTCCCTCCTCACCGGGTCTGGGCGTTTCCCGGGCGGAGAGGACAGATTGCTCGATGATGCGCCGCGGATCCACAATAGGCGCACAGCCCCTCCCGGAAGTGACGTTCACGCTCGTCCTAATTGCATGGGTTCCCCTGCTCCGGTGTCAACCACGGCAGGAGGTGGAGATCTGACATGTCCTTGGGTGTTGGGAGTGAAGAAGGTTGAAGGTCGTGAAGTGGCGTAGGCAAAAGTGGGTGCTGACGGCAGGGTTCTAGGGGCTGGCTTCGGGCGAGAGAGGGGGCGTTGGTCGATCCGGAGAGCGAGTTAAATTAATCCCTCCTGTGTGGCGGGAAGCTCTCGCCCGGCTAGCTCGTCTTTAATCCTAGAAGCCAGGCCCTCGTAGTAGGATCCCGGAGCGCGGCGTCTCCCCAGATGGTCTGTACTGTGAGGGTACGAAAATCAGCCGTATAGCGACTCACGGACGATCCTCCCTGCCGCAGATGATACAGCTTGGTGTCAGTCTCCATCTCACCCGCAGGGTGTTCAAAAGTGAGTTTTAGTTGATGGGTGAACTCATTGTAAGAATGGGCGGTATCAGAATCCGATCGAAGAACTGCCGTGGCCCACTCAGCTGCCTGCCCCGATAGCAACGAAACGAGTAGAGCGATGCGCAGCCAATCGGTGGAGTACTTGGTGGAATTGAACTCAAACACCAGATCTAAAGCTGTCAAAAATACACTGCACTTCCCGTCCGTGCCATCCCACTTATCTGGTACAGAGAGGAAAACATCAGAAGGAGGGGGGGCGGGGGGTGTTGCGGGGCCGCGGCCGCCACGACGGGAGGCCCACTAGCCGCGTTAGCAACCGCCGCGCGGAGATCCGCGTTCTCCCGCCGGAGCTCCGCAACCTCCACGTCTTGGAGGCCCTGGCGCAGATTAGCGATCTCTCCGGTTAGCTGATTGATAAGCGCGGCATGCTGATCTACCACATCGCAGAGGTGCTGTCATGCACACTCGCGCCGCAACCGGAACTAGGACCAGGAAGTAATACGGCCGCGACTTCGGAAGCATAAAAGGAGACAAGATGGCGCTTCACATCACTCAGTCATTGAGTTCGGCCCATGTCGT
>JAQQZS010000038.1:7174046-7200162 GCA_030068045.1 Platyallabes tihoni
CAGTATAATCGGTCCGCCGAAACTCATCCAGTGAGAAACGTTCCGCGGTGCAAAAATAAATACGATTAAAATGCGTTAAAAAATTTAACGCGTTATTTTTTGTGTAATTAATTAATCTAAATTAACGCGTTAAAGTCCCGGCCCTAATTATTACATATATATATATAATTTTATTCACAGATGTGTAGACTTTTTATATTCGTAGTATACTCTGCTTCCATGCACTTTCCATATTTCTGTTCACTGCATTTGGTAGACTCCCTTTTTTCACAATTCCATTTAGCTCATTTTATACAAGCTTGCGCAATAATGGCCGGTCATGGTGCTGGAAGTTCAAACTCTCATCAGACATCAATGTTCCCAGGAGATCAGACAGCGATATACACAAATCATTTTTACCATTGAACCCACCTGCCCACCACTGTGTTCACTGTTCGTTTAGGAAGTACTAACCGCAGCATACTAAGAAAACACCCACTTTTTCCTGGGATTCTTTCAACACATCAATTTCGGGGAACTGACTGATCACATCCTGCATAAAATATCTCATCTAGGCAATGTTTTAAATTTTAATCCCAGTAAAGATAAAAATATGTGCAATTGTGAGTGTGTGTGGAAGCAGCACTACCTGTGGAGCATCGGGTGTATCCAAGATGAGCTCGGGTAACTGTGCGAGAACGTGGTTGAAGGCAGTCGTCATGTCACCCTCGTTAAAGACTTGTTTTGTGATGAGGTCAGACAGCAGGCGGGACGTAAGCTCACGCTGACTGGCTTTACATTCCAGAGACAAACACACGGCCAGAGATGGGAACACACATTGGCGAGGCCCCAGGTTCAAGTCCTTCAGAAGCATCTAAAACACAGATTCAGAAGCACTTAAACCATGCATGCTTCATACACTTGCACTTCACTATACATCTCATACATGGCGTGTAGCGTAGTGGACAATATAGCACATGACCGGACACACGCACACAAGGCTTTATAGACCCTGTATGCTTGTTCTACACTACACACTATGGTACCTCTAATATGCCCGGCATGTTAAGTACAGTACACACTTCAAGTCTCAGACTAAACTTCCTGTCTGGGAATTAATCATCACTGTATTTCATTTCTTTATGCAACTTAATCATTCTTTTGTTGATCGATTCAATTACTGAATGTTAAAGTTTTTACACAAACCACTTTCATCTTCTGCAAAGTCCTTACAATATACACTCATTCTGTGAAAGAAACCCTTTTTTTCTTTTAAATTTATGAAAGGTTAGTACAATCCTGCCACCTACAGGACAGGAATGTAAAGCACAGTAAACGTTAGTGCTATTGAATCAAATCAAATATTGTAATGGCCAAAAATCAGATCAAATCAACAGTCTAGATCTGATTCACAGCGCTAGTCTCTATGTAACTGAAGCATGTTTAAGCCTCCACAGGCACTACAGTAGAATTTCACACACAGATCCCGATCCTTCAACACTGAGCACTGAGCATTCACAGTAGACAAAAATATACTTGATGCAGCACTACAGAGAAGCTCTTACACATGCATGTTCACAGTGTCCTCTCAGTGTGTCAGCCTTTAGTAAAATATAAAAACACAGAGCCGTCCCCCGACTTCACACCTTCCCTATTGCATGTAATGCATGTGTACATGTGAGAGAATCTCACCTCCACCTCTTTAGTGTCTCCATGTTCAAAGTACTCCTGTATGATGGGGTTCATGACCTTCTCCAGCTCTCCTTCCTCCAGCTCAGGAACCACTGTGGCATATACCGTGTCCCCCTACACAAACACACACACACGTTAAAAAAATAAAATTAAATAAATAAATAAATTACAGACAGAACATTACTAGTAGAAGTTCCTAAATGACACAGGTTTATGTGTTTGAGTGCAGGTGTATGTTCCACTTACCTGGTTAGACTCATCATAGTTCGGATCTTTACAGTCTGGTTCCTCCATCTCATACACCAAACCAGCAGCTCCCCACACACCTTTCCCCCCAGCTCCACCTATACTCATACATATGCACGCAAACACACAGAGTTATGGGGATAACACACCCAGCATATGACATTACGTTCAAATTCAGCTGCAAGTCCATTTTCTCCCCCCACCCACTTTCTCCATTTCAACCAATCAGGCACATTGATCTCTCTGATATCACAAATTTATTTAAAGCAGAAAGCTCTAAAATTTAGGCTCGACTTCATTAGCGCGGCCGCTTACCTTTCTTGGGCAATCCTCGACCTTTCCCCATGCGGGACTTCCGGTCATTTGTTTGCGTTTTCCCTTTAGGGCTGTGAGGGTCGGGCACATCCCCAATCACCCCCTCTGACAGAGAGTCTCGGGTGGAGTCACGTGATGATGACGACTTCCTGAGGCGACGCTTGGCCTTCGCTTTGAGACGAGCTTCATGAAGAGCCTTTTCCTGTGGAGTCCAGTTCCCATTCACCTCACCGTCAATCAGCTCCTCATCATATGCTGAAACGGCCTGCTCGTCCAGCCCCACCTCCGCTGAGAACACACCTGCACGTGCACAGATCACAGGCTGGCTTGATGTTTTATGTTTTAGTTTAAACATGAGACAAAAGCTATGCTTATCCCACCCTAAAACTATGGTACATCAAAGCTAGAGAGATTGATGTGACTGGAGATCTTAAACATCTTTGTGCAATAAAGGACTCAAAACCCAATTTTAATGAATGCATGACATATTAGAAACTCTGGCCATTACGAAGATATTCATCTTTTGAATGAATTGATCTTTTTCCGTATGTTGTACTGCAGTACATGCTGGGGCGAGCTAATCAAACAGCCAGAAGACCTCAAGATGTTACACAACCAAACTCTAAAACCAATGACCCATCACCAGCCATGTTCACAAGGACCCTAATATTCCAGTAAAAAAGGTTTAATGAAAATAAAACTGCATCATTTAAACACCTCAGTCAGAAAGGTCTGACCAGATCCGGCCTGATCCGAATGAGAGGGGCGTGTAAACCTTTGATAATCCTCTCAGTAGGTAAATATTGCCCATGTAAACCCTTGATCTGATCATTTCTCTACTGTTGGAATAAATATATTCTTTCTGCATGCTTGCCCCACAAATTTAGCTTCCATTTACGATCAGTAAACATCATGAAAACAAGCAGTTCTCTCACGTCTGTGTATATTTTCATCCATTGGGTCTGTGCTTGAAGGGGGAGCTCTGATTGGCTCTCATTTCTCACACAGTAAAGAACCCAACCAATTACAGATGAGACTGCACTCTTGTAGCCAGTAACAATGTAGAAGGTGGGGTTTAATCAGAAAAGATGGAAAGCTTTGGAATACTAGTTATATTTCTGGAAAATTTAACCCATCACAGTGGCATGAACCACTTCTGCAGGTCAATAAAGTTACTCTGCGTTTACATGCCCAAATGCATTTAATCAGAGTGCATCAGATCAGTGTCCATGTAAACAGTTAAGTTGGAATCTCCAATCTGAACGAGTTCAATCACATTGAAGAAATACTGTCCATGTTAATGTGGCTAGCGTTCTAGTATGTGGCTTTGACTGTTTTTCTGAATGAATATCTGAAATGTAAAATGAAGAGCATCTTCGTGGATAATGAGCCATCGGTCTGCCATGCAGAGTCCTGCGAGTTGTGCGCCGAGACCTCCACAGATTGATTTTCTTAATATTCACATGTGCATGTTATGTTGATGAACATCGATCACCCACGTACATGCACTCAAGCTAATCTGCAATGTGTGACTGTGAAGGGCAACATTTCTTGTTCTTTGTTTCTTGTTGCTTAGTCTTTCAGCTGCATCCGATCCGTACAACAACTTGGCACAGGTTTTATGCCGAATGTCCTTCCTGACGCAACCCTGCCATTTTATCCGGGCTTGGGACCGGCACTGCATCCAGTGGCTTCGGTTTGGGCATTTGCTGAAAATCGAAGTCGGGCCTTCCGCATGACATTTCTCTGAGGTAAAAATATAAGTACTATTGAATCACATCTACAAAATCACACACCTATATTTGGCAGTACATCTAGTGGAGTCATAGCACTTGAAAGGAGTTCAGTGCAAAATAAACTGTTTAAGTACATAAAGAATCAAGATTTTTTTTTCCTCCAATTACTAGTGTTAAATTAAATTCACAGTTTCTCTCTCTCTCACACTTACAATTTTCAATTCTATCGCATTACAATCAGACAGTTATTTAGAATCAAATGCAAATTTTATTCGAAGAATGGCTCAAATCGTTTTGCCCTTAGAGTTATGTTATATATATATATACACTTTTTTTTAAGTTAAAACCTAAATGAAAAAGTATGAATTTTTTTTTACCCATTCATTAATTTGAACACACACACAAACACGACATTGTGAGAAGTTAGAGGACGTTAACGCTGAATGTGCAAACACCGATAAGAGTTGATAAAATTCATGTTGCTGAAATGACAGTTTGTTTGTTGAGAAAAATAACAGATGTTAGATATTCACAAGGCAGCATGGTGGCTTAGTGATTAGCACTGTTGCTTTGCACCTCCAGAGTCCAGGTTCGATTCTAGACCAGGCTCGATTCCCGCCTCTGTGTGCATGGAGTTAGAATGTTCTCCCTGTGCTTGGTGGGTTTCCTCCGGGTACTCCCGTTTCCTCCCACAGCCCAAAGACATGCAGATTGGGCTAATTGGCGTTCCAAAATTGCCCGTAGTGAGTGAATGAGAGCGTGAGAGTGTGTGTGGCACCCCTTCCAGGTTTTACCCCGCCTCATGCCCCAAGTCTCCTCAGGTAGGCTCCAGGCCCCCCACGACCCTGGAGATAGGATTAAGCTGTATAGACGGTGAGTGACTGAGAGAGAGATTCACACCCTTGTAGTCACTCACTATTAGCAATTAAAAATTTCCATAGCACTTCAATAATATTTAATGTCGGTTTTCAGTAATTATGATAAACTTTGATGGCCTTATATATTTTCTTGTATTTAATCTTTAATCAATCTTTAGTGAATCTTTATTTGCACACTGCCGAGCTGTAAATGAACGTGACTGGAATGGTGGTTGTTCGCTCACACTCGGCTCTCAGTTCTGGTATTTCACACGCCCTCACCTCAGACTGCTGCGAATACGTTTGCTGTAACAACCCGTGTTTTGTCTCATGGTGGGGCTTCACTTTACAGTAAGTCCCCAACATATTAACGAGTTCCATTCTGAGAGCTCGTCTGTAAGTCCGACAAACATCGTGTAGGTACTAGGATACTAACACAACTGGCTATACACAGTATAAAACTAACATGGCCCATGATCTCGTCCTCGTTCTTGGAATTGTGCCGATGGTTAAACGATTCATGTTAAACGAACGAACAAATTATTTTAAATTTTGTCTCCATCGTTATCGCTCGGAGCTTCTTAGCAGTACCAGCTTCACTGCCACTTTTATGCTTGCTTCCGGACAACGTATGCCGAACATATGATCTAACTTCCGCAACTGAACATGCACGAGCACTTGTTTCTTCGAAAGGTCATAACTCGAATGTTTGTATGCTTGCTATTAGTGCCTCGGTTTCGGAACATCCGAAAAACTGGTTTTAACCTTCCCACAGAAAGAATAAACAAACATTGGTCTGTTCACTCATCTTTGAAGGTTGAATAGTCTACTTTACTTTTCTAGGAGTCAGCTATGCTTTCCATCGCTTTAATTTCTATGTCTTCTGCATACTCTATCCATACCTGGTAAACTATAGTACTGATTGACTTGTATATTAAATATGAATTATTCTCATCTATCAGAAAAGCATCAGAGTCCAGATAGAACCGTCACTTGGCCCAGGTACAGATTTCCAACTTGTTACACCAGGGTTCATAGACATTTTGATCAAAACATTTCCATGATTTTTTTTTTTAATTGCTCCAGAATTTCAGACTTGATTGTTCCAAGACTTGCTTTAGAAAGGTTTTTTTTTGTTGTTCCACTCCTTCAAAATAAGTGAATAAAGGTGTTATTCATAATGGTGTCACGCAGTGATTATTACATATGAACCCTGAGGAGGGGAACCAGCTTATTTGATCTTGCTGTTATTATTTTTTATATGGGTGCATCTTTTATTGAATTGAATTTGTCTTTGGCATTTCTTTCAAATTTAGTCAGCAAAATAAACTTAAAAAGCTTCAATAGGAAAGTATACTTATGACAGATTTAGTGTAATAGGACATGCCTTTGTTAATGTTTTTAAAACTAAATTGGCTTATGAAATATTTTGAAATGATTATTGGTTCTATATATGTAATGTGGGGCACTTAATGTTGTGGTCTTTCTTATTTTGTGTCATTTTAAATGTAGTGAGCTATCTATTAGGCCATAACACATTCACAAACAGGCATGGCGTTATGGAAGCAAGGTTTTAAACATTCTCTCTCCTACTTGGATTAATCAGTATTTTTTAAATCATGGTTAAAGTATATACAGAAACTTACAAACATGGGAATAATGCATTTGATGGATCTGAAAACTATATGATGGATTTCTCTATTTATTAAAAAGGTTAATAATGTAGAACAGATCAACAGGGAACATCTCTTGCTGGTCTTAGGAGGAACAGATGTTTGTAAAATGTTAAATCAGTAATATTTATTAAAAATATGTGGTTCTCAGATTAGCACCATCACCTCTAGGACAGAGTCAAAGTGGCCCCGCCCCATCAGATTTTTTTTTTTTTTACCATGTAATTGTTTTGTACTTCATGTTCAAAGATATGCGCTTTTACAAAGGGTTTTCTTATGAAAACATATAATTGGAAAAATCTATTAATGCTTCCTTCAAAATAAATCTCTTGAATATTTATTCTCTAAATCTGAATTCAAGTTTTTGGAGAGAAAAAAAGCGATTAGCTTAATGAGGTTGTGGATATTAATGCCCGTTTTGTACAAACATATGCACAATATGATGCCGAGGCCCAAAATTTGTGTTGAGCTGAAGGGGTGTTTACACTTGGTCAAGTGACCTATGGCGATTGATGACTCATATTTACCAGAATCACATGAGTACAAAACTCGTTTGGTGATTGGTCACATGGATGTCTCACTGTTGTGAATCATTATATTGGAGATTTTTTTTTTATAATTCGTAAATCAAGGAAAACTAAACTTTTTTTTTTTTGCATTTTACAATGAACTTCAAATTTTCTTCTAATCTACTATATGAAGGAATGTGCACACAAAAACCTTGTCTATATTAATGACCTCAATCTACTGCATCCTTTTTTTCAAATTGTCACATACACATTCATACACAGTACGATATGCAGTGAAATGCTTACACGACCGCCAGTGACCTTAAAAGTAAAAGCTTATTTATAAGAAATAAATATGAATAAAAAAAGAAATACAATAGATTTTTTTAAAGGGAAAAAAATTATTGGAAAAATCTATTAATGCTTCTCACAAAACGAATCTCTAGAATATTTATTCTCTAAATCTGAATTCAAGATTTGGAGAGTAAAAAGCGATTAACTTAACGAGGTTGCTGATATTAATGCCTGGTTTGTACAAACATATGCACAATATGATGCCGAGGCCCAAATTGGTGTTGAGCATTATGTTGTTTTCTTCTATACAATTAGTAGTTTATAAGCTTCGGATATATTTTATTATTCCCACTCCAATCTGTACGCCTACTCCTTCCCAGTCCTTTTCATCGCCCTTTCTGTTCACTGGTCTGTCTTTCCACAAAAAACATACATAAAACTAAATTAATAAATCTGTTTTGGTTTTGTAATGCTTTGTAGTTATCTTTTAATATGTTGTTAACATGTTAATGTTAACTTCGTGTCCATTACTTCCTACACAGTATATATTTTGGGTTTGTTAATGATGAAGCTGCGGTCGCTTATTCGTCTCGCGAGAGTTGGCAACCATGCTGTCAATGATGAGACATTACTCGCAGCTGTATATCCATATTAACTGTGCTGTTTGAGAAGTTACGATCTGTTTGCTACGCAAGATTTGTCCACTAGATGTCAGTACAATGAGCACGTTTGGAATAAACCTCGTGATAAAACTATTAACTGAGAAGCCTCGACAACTGTAAATGAAGATTCATCTCACAAACACTACTTCAAGTTAGCAAAGCAGCACGTATGCTAGCGGGCTAAATTGTTGCCCAAAATTCCCCGATCTGCGCATGCGTCATATTACATTACACGCGTTCCAGAGTGCGCATGCCCAGTGTACTTTACCCGTCTTGTTTAGCTAAGTGCTAACAGAAAAGGGTGAAATACGTGTCATTTCACAAATATTTTTCTCAAACTGAAAATATGCATCGCTATATCGATTTCATATCTTTCACTTGTGTCACAAGTCCTGAATATAACAGCACTGATATAAGCAAGGGGTATGCTGTGTTAGCTTTAGGAAAGCACATGGCGAAATAAGGAAGCGCGCGACTCCTGTCGTTAAGCAGCGGTGGTTAACCACACTGGTGCAGTTTTTACTCACGGAGAGTAAACACACACTGTATGTGTGTGTGAGAGAGAGAGAAAGCTAGTATGTAAACGCGCTTACCGTCGCGCTCAGTTGCGCTGTTCCACGCCTCCACCTCCGCCGCCATTTAACTAGAGATTTAAAGCATGTTTACATACACACATAAACACACAGTGGTCACGAGTTACTCAAAAACAGCATGAAGTTTCTCTACTGAAACTAAACTCACCTCAACACTGAACAGAGCTTTTGCTCCTTTTCTCCAAAAAAAAAAAAAATTGTGGGTTTAGTGCACTACAAAACAAACACGTGCATATAAATCCTCCGATGTGTGTATGTCTGCGTGTATAACAGTGTGACTTATCTCGCTATAAGCTTGATTTTTCAAAACCTTTTTTCGCTTTCTGCAGCACTCAAAATAGAAGGGGAAAAAACACTGTTTGTAACGCCACTGTCGAGTCACGTGACCAGATGGCAGGGGGCGTGGCGTTCAGCCAATCAGATTTCAGTAAAGGATTTAAAGTTCACGTGAACCATTTCCGTGCGCGTTCACGACAGCTGGTGGAGAAAAGCAAAACAACAACAACAACAACAACAGAAGTGGGTTAATAAAACAAAACGAATTTACATTTAATACAGATTTACAAAAATAGGAGGGGGGAAATCAGAAAGAGGAAGTTGATGGCGAAATTTAGTTGTCGAGGCTTCCCAGCCAATAGTTTAACAAAAAGGTTTATTATTTTTATGACGCTTCATTTCAAGGGCTTATTGTACTGACCTCTAGCGGACAGATTTTGTGTAGCAAGTAGACTCTAACATCGCAAGCAGCACAATTAATATGGACACGCGGCTGCAAGTGATGTTGCATTCTTCACTGTTCAAATTAAATTTTATGCACATAATCAACATCTCCGAATCTTTAAAAATTAAGTAAAGAACTAGAACAACGGAAAACTGAAGAGCAAATAGTTAAGTCCTTATATTTATTTATTTAGTTAGTTATTTAAGTCCTTATATTTATTTTTTTTTTTCATTTCCAATTATGAACATGAATAAAACTAACAAGCCACTGTTTGGGATCTTTAAATAGAGTATATCAATTCGCCAGCCAGTGTTAAGGATTCAATACACAAAGCAATTCATATAGCAGACTAGCTGAATTACGCAAAAGAGTATGTAGATATAGGTAAACCTTTTAAGCTTAAAAATAAGCTGATCAACTTTAATGTAATCAGCAACATTATTATTTCAGGTTGAAGCCCACTTATTAATACAAATAAATAAAAAACAATTTAAGTATCTTAGGCCTTGTTTTCGTTAAGTTGTAGTTCTCCCGTCGTCAGCGAGATACACTCCCTGTTCGATAATCTGAGAGAAAATCACAGATGAGAAATCGAAAAAGGAGATAAAGATAAAATTTTGTCTTAAGCCTACTACATTGTGTTAAAATTCACTTATACCACTTCAGTACTATTATTTCAGTGGTAAAAAAATATTATGTAATTCCATTTTAAAAAGTTTAGCTTTTCCAAATAATATCTACTGGATTTATATATGGGTGACATGGGCAGTTGCCCTGGCCAGCAACTTGACAGGGAGACCCTGAGAAAGCAAAAAGAAAAAGAAAATGAACATTCAGAATGATGATAACATTTGTGCAATCGGTTTTTCTATCACTCTTTTGCACGTCACATTTTTCATGTCACTGTGTGAGTCAATTAACCTTGCTGGCACCCTGAAGTTCTAGTCATACGACCACATGCAGCTAGAAGCAAGCTTCTGGATCACACTGTCACTTTGTATCATTTTGGTTCATACACATTTTTCATATTTCATTCAAATTTCTATAATTTTCTTTTGTTTGTGTAAAGCTGCTTTGCGACAATGACAATTGTTAAAATGCTATACAAATAAAATCGAATTGAATTGAATTGAATATACTGTACTGCATAGTTTCACAGGAATATTTCATACTTCTGTTTTGTACGATAGTGTTAATATCCAGTCAACACAGCTCCAAGGTGAAATGGTTTAGTTCCAACTTAATTGCGGCGCATTATGTCCTGATGCGCGAAATAAGAAAAGACCAAAGGTTTTAGATGAAAGAGGCAAAAGATAAAGGTATGTAGCAACAGGACCACTTCATTAGTGTAGTATTATGGATGTAATGAAATAGGGAGGTAGTGGTGGATCAGGCAGTTGAGGCTTTGGGTTGCAGTCTCGGATGAGGAAGGAGGAGGGCTGGACATCAGGCTAGTAACTCTGCCACCTAAGAACCACAGATACAACCGAATAAAATCAACCAAAAAATGATAATATATGCTATGTTGCTAGCTTAAATAGCATTGGATATAGTCTTCTGAAGACTTATGAAACAGCACACCATTTTCAAGGCTGATAGAGAAGCAGAATGCACAGGTGAAAACAGAGGTGGGGGCTTATGTACTTATGTAAACAAAACATGGACCTTTTACTTACCATGTGAGGTCACATGCATCATTAAGATAATTGTTCTCTCTTTTTCTATTCTCTTGCTCTCTCTCTCTCTCTCTCTCTGGAGAAATACAGTACCCATGTCACTCCTGAGCTGCCAGTGATCCAGACTACCCTCCAGACATGTCTGATTCTTCCTGGTGCCCTGCTTCTGGTTCGAGATCCCATGTGGTCAGCTTGGGACAGTTCCACTTGACCATGAAGTTAGTCTTGGACTGAAATTCCTGAACTATTGTCTCAAAAAGACTCAAAAGCAAATATATAATATAATAACACACTACAAAACCAATCAAAGAAGTGAAGACAGCAGTGCATTCGTAGGTCAGCCTAAAGCACTTTTTTATGCAGGAATACGAAAGATTGTTGACAGATGGACAAAGTGTATTGTAAAGCAAGAAGATTATTTAAAAAAAATATGTATTTGTATTTTCTAAAAGTTAATTATGATTAATTTTACAGTCAGAATGAGAATACATTTTGACTCACCCTCACATTTGTCTGGCTAAAAATACTCACTATAACTGGCTATAACTGTATCTCACATGATATCTAAAATCTAATTTTTCTGATTATCAGAGGTGGTACAGTGGCGTAGTGGCTAGCACTGTTGCCTTGCACCTCCAGAGTCTGGAGTTCTTTTTCAACGAATCTTTAGCATGACTCAGAAGAACGAGTAGTCTCGGAGAGGGATTCGTTCATGTTCTACTGGGTGCGCATGCGCAAATCATCGCAAAACCTCCATAGGTTATGTACGGGAAACAGAATTGAGCGATTCTTCCTCAATGACTCTCCTACTCCGAGTCGTTCGTTCTTTTGTCACGTGACTCCCATAGACGCTATGTGGTGCAATAGATTCAAAAGAACGAACATCTGGAAGATATGAGAGGTGAGATGCTCATTATGTTTATTATAATATTTCCTTTACTGCATTGTAATATTTTCATTACTGGAACTATAGCCAAAATTTGTGTATGTAGACGTATTGGTGGTCTTTTTTACTGAAAATGCAACATTTTATTTTATTTTTTATCAAAAGAACGAAATGAACTAAATGACAAAAAAAGATTCGTTCATTTTGATGAACGAGATTCAAAGAACTGAGTCACTAAAATTATTTAAATTTCCCATCACTAATGGCATCAGCCCTCAAAGGCCACGCCCACTTGAATACGATTCAAGTGCCACGTGCCCTCAACGGCTACGCCCACTTGAATATAATAAGGGAAAAAGCACGGCCTTTTGTACTTTAATTGTCTATTTTTTACATTTTGGTTTGTTAATTATTATTATTTTTATTATTATTATTATTATTATTATATTATTATTATTTTGATGTTTATATTAATAATAATAATAATTACATATTTTAATTATATATGCTTTTGTTTGTAAGAGGTGGTGGATTTAAACTAAGGGAGTGTAAATTAATTACGGTTTTTTTCATAGAGTTTGAACTTACCAGAAATCAGTGTTTATATTTAATTTAAACTGGAGCACAAAATACTTAGATTTTTTTTTATTAAATTGGAAAATATTACGTAAATAATGTCGAATTTTGAAAATTACTTTTGTTTTAACGTGTTGACGGACGTTGCTGAAGTCATTGAGCTGCTTTTGTGGGCTTGACAAGCGGCTAACGCAGGCTTGGGCAGGGGAGCTAACAGGCTAAGAGGCTAATAGGCGCTGTTACAATCTAAAGTTTCTCGAGATTAGCAGGAGAACCTTCACGGCTTCATGGTTCCCTTCCATTTCAACACTTTTGTGTGGAAATAGGTAAAGCGGCACACTCCTCAGACAGGAGGATATCCACAGGGACACACAGAGAGACACACACAGAGGTAAGACGTCATGCTAGCGGCGTTAGCTTGCCACACTCTGGCTAACGTAAACTAGCTACTGAGACGTGTCGTTGGACCCGAGCAGCTATTTAACATATGTTTGTGTTTTTGTTTGCTTGTGTTACACTTATCTATGCACTGTTTCTGTTTATTGGTGAGGTTTTTTTCTTCACGGAAACACTATCAGACACATCATAGAGACCTGTCATACCTGCCGAGCAGGTAGCAGCTACTTTAGCCGTTAGCCGAGACAGACATGTATCTGTGTTTAGTAGCTTGTAATGGTGCTGGTTATTCGCGTTTATCTGAATCTCAACTGAGAACAATGACACCATCACTGAGACTGAACGAAGTCGCTTGAAATATACCACAACTCTTTCTTTAAAACGCCAGAAGAGAAATAGTTGTATTTTGGGCGTTGTAAAAAGGACGGGGTCTTTAACTGGAAATAAAACTGTCCATCTATTTTGCACAGATAGCAGAATATTTTGCAAACAGACTAACAATTGGCTGCTTATTGAAAGCAAAGTTTTTGTTAGATTTTTGTTTCGTTGCTATTATTTATAGGCGCTTCACAATGATAATGACAGGTAGTGATTTCCAGCATTAAAACAAACACACACTGACTGTGCTTCCTTAGATCTCACTCTGAGAACTATGGATTTCAGGAAACAAATATTGGAGTTATGTTAGGGTCGATTCTTGCACATGGAGTGGTGTACTCCGCTTTCCTCCCACAGCCCAAATACAGGCAGAATTGGCTTTCCCAAATTGCTCGATGCGTGTGCCATGTGATGTGCCTCACTCCCTTAGTCTCCTTGGATAGACCCCCGGGGCCCAGCGACACTTTACAAAGCATATGGTAGTACCGAAGATGCATGAATGAATGTTAAGACCAATATAACCCCAAAACATGTCCATTTGTCTATAATGTGTGTTTGGTCCACTGGTTACTAGGTCAAACCCACAGAGTGCAGTCATCATCTAGAACCCAGATTCCTAATTCAGTTTCAGGAGAATTCTCCTCTATGACACCTGTTTCACCCTATGACCTTTGGTATTTATCTGGTTAGTTGAATGAGCGCTGTCAGGGTCAGTTTAAACTCTACACTATGAATGATGGTGGCAGTAAAGCCATCCCTTTTGATTTATGGTATAGTCTTTTGGACATTTGAAAGACCCAGACATTTCAAAAACAATCATATTTGTAATCATACAGATACCCCAGAATAATTGTGTTTTGGGGGAAATTATTATATATTGAAAATGTGGGTGCATTGCTGCCAGTGTTGACAACCAAACTAACTGCAATGGATTTTAACTATTCAAGCAACTGTTTTCGAGCATCAATTATTATGCCTACATAAGCTTAATATGATTCAGTGATTTATTTTGATTTATTTTTTCTTGTGTGTAGCAATTATCGCCACACTAACTCAAATTTTTTTTTTTGTAAAATAAAAATTAATATATTTAAATAATGTGTGTTTCCATTTAGACATTGTTGCAGTTTAAGCCTACAGGTGGTACTTTTAAACTACTGTATTCACATTGCACAGCATCCTGCGTGTAAAGGAGCAGATTCTTTGTCAAGTTTGTTAGAATTGGGGGAAAAAACAAAAAAAGTTTTGTTAAATTAGGATATCTATAAAATAGTGATACTAACATATTTGCAATACAAATCGAGTCTGCACCTTGATATCGTGATATTGTATTGAGCGGCCTCTGGTGATTCCTATCCCTACCGAGCATCACTTGCTAGGAGACGTCAGCAGCTGTTTCATGACATGTCTTAGTGGAGATGTGACTTGGCTCATTTACTACAGATCCAGGGTCAGTTTTCTGTGACAAATTGATGGCAAATTATATATAAAACAAATAACCAGACTGGTTCCAAATCAGATGCATGCTGTTGCGCTATAATACCAAAAAAATTATCGTACATTTAGAGATTTTTATGGTGCTTGTCATCCATATAGTCCATCTGGCATCACTGCTTATATTGCTACCTGACATGTTAAAGTGAGTTGAAAATCAAGGTTTGATTTTATTATTATTATTATTTATGTATATTGTTTTTTGAAGACCAATAATTTAGTATATCAGGGTCCAGCTTTATAAAAAATATCCAAATGAGCAAATAACATGACTGAATGTTCATGACTACAGATAATGATGATGTACTTTACTTAGTTTTTAAACAGTTGTTTTGAGACTGTATTAATCAGACCAGAGAGGGTAAATAAAATAAGATAAAATAAAATTCCACTTTTTGACCAACCACCACCAGTCCTCTAGCTAATCTCTGATTAAATAATTTATGTAAATATATGATTGGATAAAATACAACAGAGTATCTGGAAGATGAGCTGGTTCATACTTAAGAAACTTGTCAATTCTGCTGCAGTGATTTTATAATTTGTTTAATTTTTTTTCTTCTATTTACTATGCTGAAATATTTCAGAATGACGTACATTATTACTAGCGCTGCACAATTCATTGCATAAAAATAGTAATCTCAGTATAGACCCGTGCAATTATTTAATCGCAAAAAGGCAGCAATTTATTACAGGTAATGCACACAAAATTATATTATTAATTTATGTAGTTTATCGATAATTTAAGTATTTTTGTTTATTTTTTTTAAATACTTTTGAGATGATAGATAAATATAATGTTTGTGCCAATATTTACAGTTAGGCAAAATAAATAGATTTAAAACTAATCTATTCAGTAGTCACGTATTGCAGTTTAAATCACAGGAGCTATAGTTTAATTTGATTTATTTTTTAATTTTTAAATTTATTTTTTAAGATCATGCAGCCTTAATTATTACTTTAAATATAAGCTGCAAAGTTGTTTTTCTTTTTTTTTTCAGGTTTCTTTTTTTAAAATATTGAAGGGCTAGTCTTGACCTGATTAACAAAAACCTATTTCCATTTTTTACTTAGTGTTATTTTACAATATGTATTTAAATCAGTGATGGGTATTTAATCCGGTAACGATCTGTGATGTAGAAAGACATGACGCAGTTCATGAATGTAAAAACAGACCAAAACTATTAATAGAGCAGGAATACATACCGTCTGTCATATCAGTCTGGTTAGCGTTGGTTAGGATGTTGGGTGTTGAATCAATACTAGATAATGTCAACCAACCTTCAGACCTTTGATTTCAATGCTATATCATGTTAAAGCTTGCGCAGTAGGAAACATTAAGGAATGGTCGCTTATTTCTGGGGAAAAAAACACATCGTTTTTGAGAAAAATTACCCCAAATTTAGCCGTGCACGACAGAAGAAATCGCATATCACACAGTCATAACTTTGAGTTATAGCAGCAACAAGAGGGCAGTCAGAGAGTGTAAGACACAAATCGCAGTTTCTTTCCACTCCAAAAAAAAAACCCAAAAAATGATGAATGATTCCTCACCTTTCATAGCAAAACTATGATGATGCAGGTGCACAAACTTTAAAAACGATGGTTCTCGTTTGGTGAGTAAATGATGTTTAGTATGATATTACATGATATTGTTTCCTTAAAGTAACTTTTTTCTTTTAAATAGCGAAAGAGAGAAGCACATTCCTTTTTTTTTTTGTTATTTTAATTTGTCATATCACATGACTCTAAATGGGTTCTTGTTATTAGGACGAATAATAATCTTCAGATTAGTTGGTTGTCGGGGAAAACTTAATTCTAAAAAAACAATTGTGTGCTGCACGTAGCTCAAGTTCTGTGGGTTTAAGTTTGAGCTCGCGCCTGTGTTTAAATTGAAGCGCAGTGAGAGCGCTATGCTAGCCACTCTACATTCACATAGGCTGGAGATGAAGTAAGTGTGAGTGTGTGCGTGCCAAAGTAAAAAGCTGTTTATTTGCCACAGCCTTGTATCTTGCTGTAGTGATTCTTGCTGTGAACAACGATGACTCAGTGTGTGCCACTGCTGCTTGGCAGGGCGACGGAGCACAGCGGGCCGTTTGAAGAGCTCGTCCATCTTGTCTGGCAGAGAAGGAAGAGCCTGTGCTTTGTGCATGTTGAGTGTTAAAGTGTGCTATGTCTCCTGCTGACGGGCCTGTGTGTGTGTTTTTTCACTGTGTGGAAATGGTATCTTCAGGACATTTGCATGTGTTGAGTGTGGAGCTGTGTCGAAGCAGTGCAGTCACACGTCACCGTCACTGTTCCCTCTGTCCCAGCTGTCCATCCGCTCAGGCCGCACCCTCTCTGCCTGCACGCTCAGCTGTCTGCCTCTCCGAAACTCTCTGTATGCGATTTGTCTTTCAACCTCTTTGAAAACTCATTTAACTTCTCTAAAGCTGTGCCTGTACAAACGACGTGAGTGTTAGTGTTCATTAACTAATATCGCATCTGGGGTTGCGCCGTTGTGCTTAATATCAGCACACCTGTGATGTAGCCGTATTCATGAGGCATTGCCCAAGTACTTAAGATATCACAGCTGTGCTTATATTCAGTACAAAAACACTCCCTCGCATGTGGTATTGCTCTTATGCAACAGTTCTACAGTACAAATGCTATTTATTATCAACAGATTACGACAATCATCCTTCTGTGACTAACAGATATTTATTTTATTATTATAATTTTTTACCAGTGACATATATTGTAAAAATCTGTAATCAGTGATTTTTTTTGTTTGTTTGTTCGTTTTTTTTTTTTTTTCTGCTTAATCAGGCAATGTTAAAGTTTCCATGTTAAAGCGAACACTTCTTGTTTAAACATCTGATAATTTTGTAAGCATTTCTTGTCCACAAACCTTGTGTATGAGAACAAGGTTGATTTTAGCCCAGATTTCCCAGTGATTGTTTCTGCAATGTGATTTTTTTTTTTTTCACAGTCAGTCTATGAGCAGGGTCCTGGGCTCTCATATTTTCAAGCATGATCAATTTTTGTTGTTGTTGAACTGCATTCTGTAAACTATCTGTGAATAATAATTAGAGCAGTGCTGAGAAACAGTCAGCGAATGTCCTAGAGGAAATCAAATTCACCTGCCGTCATGTGCAGCAGATCAATGAATTCAGATCTGTTTTTGTGGGAGGGCGCTGGCAGACTGGAAGCACAAATAACATTGCTTCCTTAAGTAGTTACTTGGCATGTTATTCCCAAGTGGTTGTTAGGAACATCAAAAATAAACACAGGATAATGTACAATGGCATACAGGTATATTTATGTCTTCTACATTATACTTCCTGTTCTCTTTGAATACACACATTGTATACACACGGGTTTCCAAGAGCAAGACATAATTGTCATAAGACATAATAAATGCTGTGACATTGGATTGATTACAGTTTTTTTTTTTTTTTTTTTCCAGAGCTTTGTTGAAGCACTTAGCAGAGAGTAAATGCATATTTACTGACAGGATACTGGAAAACATTGGTGGTTTGTTGTCTACCATTAATCTGTTTCTCAGCCGTGGTTGTTGATTACAATTTTTTTTATAGCAGAAGCTTGACAGGCGGTGATGTTATATCTCAGGTTGAGGGACTGAACTAGAAACTCATGTTTAATTGCTTTGGACATACTGTTTTTTTTTTTTGTTGCTGGACCAAGTAGACGCCAGACCTGGGTTTTTGGCATCTCTGATCTTGGACAACAGTTTTATATAGCTAGATCATGAATGTTTTACAGTCTTGGGAAGGGCTGGGTTTAAGGATGAGTATGATGTTCTGCACTGATGTGAAATTTGGTGTTTAAGTCCTTTGGGAAGGTTTAAAGTGTTTATGTGTAACATACATTTCTACTATTTCTATTCAAAGTCCTTTACCGCAGTCAGAATGGGACAAATGTCTAAATAATAAACTACAGGAAATAAATCCCGTTGGATTAAAACATTTCCTTTTTCATAATCATTGGGATCAAGTCACTTATACAAGGTGCAGAATAGGACACTCAAAAGCTAAACGCACATTTGTACACAGCGTTTATAATGCAGAACCCTTCTGTCCATCAAACATATTTTATTTGATTGTAACTCTTCTACAATCAAAATTTTGTTTAATTTTGTTGATACTTTAAAAAAAAAAGTTTTAAACAAGTTAATCCAAATTTGGTTTTAATGTTCTTAGAAAAAAAATAATTTTAAACATTCAATATTATCTAGTTTTAATATTGAATAACAAAACTGTCTCTCACCATGAATATAGCCGTAGAAGAGGGCATGGAGTTAAAAAAAAGAAAGTCAGTCCTTTAGCATGCTTTTTATGCATGAAGTTTTTGGTTTGTCCTTGTGTCCATCTTTGAAATTTGTAATAAAATATCGCAAGGCTGATTTTAAAGTTTATAGGACTTAAATATAAACAGGAATTGTAACTAGCAGATGATCTCACTAGGATTGAAATAAAAAACTTTTAAAGCTTGTTTCCTCTTGTAAGTCTACTGTAAAGTCTTTCAGGCATAGACTTTTTGGCAACGGAGGCATCACAGTCCGTTCTGTCTAGAGGTGTGAATCATAGGTACTGTAGTAGAGAAAATTGATTCTGTTAAGTACTTCGATTCTTTTTTGTGGCACTACCATTTAAAAGTTTGGGATCACTTTCTAACTCTTTCCTGATTTTTATTTCTTTCTGCATTGTAAAGCAATGCTGAAGGCCTCCAAAATATGCAATAATCTCCTTCATATTGTGATGTATCTGCTACTTATTCTTTGTAAAACCTTCACAACAGCTCTAATCTGAGGTGCTGTTTGTTAATTGGTGATTTCTGAGGCTGGTGACAATATTGGTCTTGCAAGAACTGTTCCAGAAAGGCTGACCTGTGTCTTAAAATAACAACTAACTGTGAATGGTGTTATATAATTACCTAATTCCATATGTGTTATTTCATATTTTTTGAAATGTAGAGAATAAATCCGTGAACAAAAACAAAGAAATTTGCAAGTGATCGCAAAACTTTTAAGCGGTAGTGTATAACCCTAAATTCAATTATTAATTTTTTTAAATTACTTTTTAATTTCTATGTTTGCATTTCAGGTGGTAAAATATTGCCATTCTTTTACAGACCCACATTAAAATAATAAAAATGAGATCTGGGCAATTAATTGAAAAATTAACCTCTAATCAACATAATCTCACCATTGTTCATTATCAATTTTTGTTTTATTTATTTTTAAAAATCTTCTAATTCTTAAAAAAAAAATCTATTGATTATTTTCCCACTGTGTTCATGTACTCTCCTCTTAAAAACATACTACTGTGTGTATGTTTGTGGTCATGTGACTCCTCCCACTTCAGTCTGCACCGTGAAAGAAAACTGTATCATTAGGGGGGGGGAAATCCCAGCTTTAATAGATAAGCATGTTTACAGTACAAACGTTGTCAGAGCAGAAAAAAAGCAGGAATGCAAATGGAGTAGAGAGAGAGAGAGAGAGAGAGAGAGAGAGCGGGGTGGAGTCAGTGGAAGGAGAGAGACTGCCTGCAGTGTGATTGGTATAGGAGTCAGAGGTCAGAGGGGTCACTGAGCACCAGTGTGAGAGATGGGGGGGGGGGGGGGATGTTGCTGAATAATGCACCGTCCAGGCTGGTGTGCTGTGAGACTAAGAAAAGACGACACACACGTCAGATAGTCTCTTTCTCTCTTGGGCATGAATTAGCACATCTGCTCTGCATTTGACTTATTTCCTCTTGCCTAATCACCCGGGGTACTGCTTAATCCTCTACGTCCATAACTCTTGGTTGGGGTCACTGGGGGCAGCGGCCGCCTGCTGAATTTGTGGCTAACCATAATACAGCATTGGATAGACTAATTATTATTATTATTATTTTTTTTTTTTCCCTCCAGCACCACATTTGCGTCAGATCGGTAATCAGAGTATTAGGCTTTGTTTTTGTAAGCATCTTCAAGCTCTGACGGTGGGTAGTAATGATGAGAAGTGATCAGGGCGAGGGGAGGGGGGTGGCTTAGGACAATTTCCCGTGTAATGGATGCAGTCTTTCCGCAGCGAGTTTCCTTTGTCAGATAGTAAAGCAGCTGAACCTCAGCAGGACGTGTGTCTACCTGTCCGTGACGCCGAGCCGTGCCTGTGCATACGTGCTAGTTTGTGCCTAGAGGTGATTTGCTGAGGTCAAAGCTGCGATGCGCGTATCTGCCTGCTTTGTGTGGACCTTTTAATTCTGCAGTGCTTGTGCTCTGCCTCTCTCTCTCTCTCTCCCCTCCCCCTCTCCTTGCTCAGAGGGTGGGGCTGCTACCGATGACTCTGTGATGCTTGCTTTTCTACAGTCTCCACATCTAGCTTTAAGATCAGCCTAGCCTGTTATTGTGATTCCTCGGAGGAGGCTCGGCCGTGTGTGAGGCATTGTTTCATCAGTGTACGATGCTGATTTTGCTATGAGGATCTGGTGCTGACGCTGAGGTAGGCTTCCCTTTATTTATTTTTTATTTTTGAATCTCCGTCACCTGCCAAGCTGCGGCCGTCGCTAGTAAACACCCAGTCGGCGTGACGCTCGTTGTCCCACGCCGTCATCAAAACCGTAATTAGCTTCCAAAGCTTGGCTATTTAAAAAAAAAAGTTACTACTTTAATCTGTTATTTCCTCCGTGCCACGTGAGCATTTATCTTTTGTTCTTAAGAAATGTAGCTTTAATCCAAGTACAGATTTTATCAGCGTTTTGAAGACACACACCTTTTTATTGTTTATAGATTTAGCTTCCATACAAAATGAACACGAGTTTCAGTAGCCTAAAAGACTTGAAGGTTATTAATGAAAAGGGATCCTTACATGAAGGTCTATGCAAAGGACGGTTTGCTTTAACAAATAACATCAATAATTAATCCCATGTGCCAAAGATGCTCCGGACTCACACATTACAGCTGCACGGTCACCTCCAGGTTTTGAAGACCTGTGTGTTTTTTGTTGGATTTAAGCCTTTAATCCTTTCCCTACCACCGCTGTGCATTGACTGAGTGATCGCAGCCCCAATTCTTCACATTTGCGAGAAAACCTTTGATGTCTTTGCTGTTTATTTTTTCCCCCTGCAGTATTAGCGCAGGATTGTGAGAAACTATACAATGTCACATTAGACAACCATTTGGAAATCTATTTTGAAATGAGCAAGTGCTGTGATCATTTGATGAACACATACATACACACACACACACACACACACACACACACACACACCAACATATTCGTAAATGCATGACAAAACAGATGAATCTGACCTCAGCCCATGGTTATGAAATCTCTTCCTCTATCTGAACTGCGTTATTTATTTCATTCCTTATTATTTTTTTTAAATATGCCATGTCATATGGTGAAGACTGCACATCAGCTTTCTCTCTCAACATACACTTATTTGATTATCGTGCAGCTTTGCTCTCTAATGCACCTGTTGTGCTAATGCATGGCAAAGCTGCAATACTTTAAATGTTTGGCAGAGTGTGTACGGTTTTATATTTCCTCCATATTCTTTTTGCAACCAACTGTATAACATTCTAAAGCAACATCTTATTTATAGTGTGATGTTTAAGATGATATCAGCTGTGCAGGTTATACATTTCATTATGTTGTCTTTTAGAGCAAAACTGAAGATGTTGAAGATGTTGAGCCGGTCCGATTCCTCGGCCTGGAAAAAGTTTGCTCACTTCTCCTTATAGAGCGGTTTCCTTCATTTTTGCTCTTAAAATGAAGCGTTTGGTGAATAAAAATCAAACAGGCCAAGCTCCTGAAAGACTTTAAGTGAAAACTGTGTATTTAAATAACATTTGGGCCAGAAACATATAAATAGGTATTAATACTATTATTTCTCTTAAATATAAAATTACTAGATAATAAGATGATTAAAAACGGGCAGCACCGTAGTGAAGTGGTTAGCATAGTAGGTCGAGGGTTCGATTCTTGCCTTGGTCTGTGTGTGTGGAGTTTGGCTATGTTCTCCCCCTGATTGTTGGGTTTCCTCCAGTTTCCTCCCTTAATTCCAAAGCTATGCAGATTAGGCTAAATGGCGTTCCCAAATTGCCCATAGTGTGTTTTTTTGTTTTCATTTGTTTGCCTGTGTGTGTGTGTTTTTGCATGTGTTTGCGTGTGTCTGTTGTGCCCTGTAATGGACTGGCACCCTGTAAGGCATCAGTGCAGCTTGATAACATGATTGTGTCAAAAAACTAATAAAAAAAACATACATTTTTGTCTCTTGTCCTCCTGCCACTGCTCATACAGCTGTAGCACTGATGCTATCTTCCTGCACCTTACAAATGCTCAGAGCCTACATCTATATCCAACACACATGGGATGTATATTTGCACCCTGCGTATAATAGACGTTTGAACGTATATTTACAAAAATTCACTGTTTACATTTACTCAGATGTATTTTTATTCAGATGTTTACAAGATGTATTCACTTGGTTTATTTATACCCATTTATTATAAGTAAACTAATGTACGTTCCTGCAAAAATGGTGTATGATGCTTGTTGTCTGTTTCAGTGATGCCATGTCACAGTGATGATTCAGACAGACAATGAAACATTTCAAAAGACTACATTAGAGAATTGTGTAATATGTCATAAAACAGTGTATTTAGTCTTGTAATCACATTTACTAGCCTTCAACACATTTAGAGAGCAACATGATGGTTCAAGCACGATTTGTACTTGGGCATCTTTTTTCTTTTAAGCCTTATTATTGCTTTTTGTAGCTCTGGTGAGGAAACCTTGAAGAAATTAACATGGAACTTTTATTTTAGTACAAATATTTTTTTATTTTTTATTTGAATGCCACAAAGTCAGTTTTGCCTTTCTCTAAGCATGGCTGATTTTTAAACCTATTCATAAAAGAAAAGCTCTTATGGTGCCTGTAGATGATCAGTTCTGTGTGCTATTCTAATCTTGAAGGTAAGCACATAATACAGGTAAAATGTTTGTGCCATGAGTTTCAATGCCAACAAGGGGGCATTTGAAAGCATTGCTGGTTCCTAGAGCTAGACTATCCAGCATGTTTCCAAACCAGGGAGAAACAGCATGACATATAGTTACATTACGAACACAAACATATATTCAAAACTTTGTGCACACCCGAACAAAAGTTCAAATACATACTGTTGCCATAAAATTTTAACCGATGTCTACGTATGCGGCAGTATTACAGTTTCCCAAACTGGAGCTAAGGAAAAGCGTCTCAGCATGACAATGATCCTGTGCACAAAGTGACGTCGATTGAAAACTTGATTGGCCGAGTGTCCTTAATAAAGCCCCAACTCCACATCGGTGCCTGACCTCACCACTGCTCTCGTGGCTGAATGAGCACAAATCCCCAAAGTCTGAAATGTGATGCTCAAAACATAGATGCAAGCATGATGGTCAAGCATTTAAACATTTCCTTATATAGCCTTTGAAGTATTTGTGTTATTGGTTGCATTTACAAAAGGTCTAATTAAAAACAAATAACAAAAGAAAAAAATCTTGCCTCACTAAGCCAAGTTACATTGCTCTCCCCAGGGGTGGTTTTGCCTCTGATGATGTGTAGGCAGCTTTAGTCTAAATTTCAAATTAATATACACCTTATTGCGAAAAGTATTCACTCGCCTGCATTCACATGCATATGATCTTGAGCAACATCCAATTCTTAATCCATGGGGTTTAATATAATGTTGGCCCACTCTTTGCAGCTATAACAGCTTCAACTCTTCTGAGAAGGCTTTCTAAAAGGTTTAGAAGTATGTTTGTGGGATTTTTTTGACCATTCTTCCAGAAGCGCATTTGTGAGGTTAGACACTGACCTTGGACGAGAAGGCCTGGCTCGCAGTCTCTGCTCTTATTCATCCCAAAGTCCCAAATAATCCCAAATAAACTCACTTATCCATGTCTTTATGGACCTTCCTTTGTGCACTGGTGCGCAGTCATGTTGGAACTGGTGTGGGGTTATTTATCTCTTAATGCTTCAGCATATCAAGACATTTTGATCAATTTCATGCTGCCAAATTTGTCTGAACAGTTTGGGGACGGCCCCTTCCTGTTCCAACATGACGGCGCACAAAACAAGGTCCATGGAGACATGGTAAACCTCATGGAAAGCCTTCGGAGAAGAGTTGAGGCTGTTATAGCTGCAAACTGTTATAGCTGTGGGCCAACATCATATCAAACCCTACAGGTTAAGAATTGGATGTTACTCAAGTTCATATGCATGTGAAGGTAGGCGAGCGACAAATTGTTTAACAGCCTTGTTAAACTGCACTCCATTTCTCTCTATAAGCAGCCTGATATAGTTTATTCTGCATTTGAGCCCGCAAGACATTCAACCGAAATGAGGCGATCATGATCTTTATAAATCACACGAAGCATTTTTATCTGCGCTCCTAATGAGGTGTGTGAAAATAACTTGAATGCGATCATTATGAGCAGGAAAATGTTCTTTACAACTGTTCATCTACTGGCAGCTCGAAGCATTTCATGGGCCAGTAGTTGGCATCCTGCTGAAGGAAATCTCAGCTCAAGTCATCTGTGCGAGCGCAAGAAGTGTGATGATTCACAACTCTATTTTGCTGTTTTAAAGTAGCATTATATCAGAAAATCTGTCTCTGTGCACAGGCTGTTTCTAGATTTTTGGACGTTACTAGCAGCACACGATGCTAGATGGAACACTTGGGTCTGTTTTCTCCCCCCACTGAGCAGTGACTTACTTTTTGTTCACTCTTGTTTTGTTTCTGCCTCCGCTTCCTGGGTTGTTTAGTTTTTTTTAAAGCATCTTGGATGACAGCATTGGATTTCAATAAGGGTGTGTGCAGTTGTAAATCAGGAGACGGGAAAAGATGCTGCTCTGTTGAGTGCAGAGGGGGTCGATGGTGTTTTGGGACAGATGGTCTTCAGCTGGTGCCTTGTGTTCACAGACCCGCTCTCGTTTTCCTTTAACGACCCTGCCGTCTCTAATCGGTATCATAACCCGAGCGTTCCCGGTGCTGCGGGTCTCACGCAGGAGGAGGGAAATGAAACGCAATCAGCTTCAGAAGCACTTAGGACTGTGTCTGTAGGGGTAAAAAAAAAAAAAAAAAAAGTCATCTAGTGTTATTTTAATCAGTCTGTTTCATTTAGTTCTCCCTGCAATAATGTTTTTAAACTTCCAGGCCATACAAAACACACAAATAAAAATATTTTGCTTTGCTGATGGTTCTTGCAATAGTAAATGAATCAGTATTTTTATTCAAACGTATTTCTGAACTAAATTTGGTTATTTAAGCATACATTAAATGATTAGCATCAAATAGAGGCATGTCCCCCCCATGCCCTTTTGTTCCCAATTTGGTCATTTAGTCATTCGCCAATCAGGCAGCTCTTCTCTCAGACACAGAAATACAGCTGACCACATTTCT